>JAMPIT010000631.1:0-19619 GCA_026261815.1 Monarcha castaneiventris obscurior
GCCCCTATAGAGGGGCCTAAATCCCCTATAGAGGGGCCTCAATCCCCTATAGAGGGGCCTCAATCCCCTACAGAGGTCCTAAATCCCCTATGGAGGGGCCTCAATCCCCTATGGAGGGGTCCAAAGCCCTTTTAGGGGGGTGAAACCCCTATAGAGGAGTCTCAATCCCCTATAGAGATCCTAAATCCCCTATAGAGGGGTCGGAATCCCCTATAGAAAGGTCTAAATCCCCTATAGAGGGGTCTGAGTCCCCTATAGGGGGGTCCAAAGCCCTTTTAGGGGGGTGAATCCCCTATGGAGGGCCCTAAATCCCCTTTGGAAGCTCCCAAATCCCCTATAGGGGACCCCGAGCCCCTATGGATGAAGGCCCCGGATCGGAGCCCAGGTAAGGGGGGGGAAAATGATGGAATTTGGGGTGAAATTTGGGGGAAAAACCCGGAATTTTGGGGGGGGGGGTGGGGGAGAAATGGTGAAATTTTGAGGGAAAAATGCTGGAATTTGGGGGAAAAACCTGGAATTTTGGGGGGAAAAAAGGTGAAATTTGGGAGAAAAGTGCTGGAATTTGGGGGAAAAAAACCCCCAGAATTTGGGGAAAAAAACTTGGAATTTGGGAGAAAAATGCTGGAATTGTGAGGAAAAATCCTGGAATTTGGGGAAAAAAACCAGCGGAATTTTGGGGGAAAAAATGATGAAAGTTTTGGGGGGAAAAAATTCTGGAATTTTGGGGGAAAAAAATTCTGGAATTTGGGAAAAAAAATGAAATTTTGGGAGGAAAATCTTGGAATTCTGGGAAAAAACCCTGAATTTTAGGAAAAAAACCCCAGAATTTTTGGCTAAAAACGCCAGAATTTGGGGAAAAAACACCCAGAGCCCCCAAATTCCCAGAATTCCGGGGTTTTTTGGGGGAATTTGGGGGAATTTTGCCCCTCCCCCAAAGGCGTGGGGGCCTCCCGTGGCCTCCCCACGTAAGAAAAGGAGGCAGAAAAATTTGGGAACGAATCCCAAAATTCCCAAACTTTGGGAAGGGCTCGGGAAGGGCCCAGGGAAAGGCTCCCGACAGATTTGGGGAGAAAAATGGGGATTTTGGGCAATTTGGGGGGGTTTTGGGGGAAATTCTTGGGCTTTTGGGGGGATTTGGGAGGATTTTCCAGGGATTTTTGGGGGAATTCTTTGAATTTTTGGGGGATTTTGGGAGGAAATCCTGGAATTCGAGGGATTTTTGGGGAAATTCATGGGATTTTGGGGGGAATCCTTGGGATTTTGAGGATTTTGGGATGAATTCCAGGGATTTTGGGAGGAAATTTGGAAAACCCGAATTTTTGAGTGATTTGGGGGAATTTGGAGGAAATCTTGGAATTTGGGGGATTTTGGGGGAAATCCTGGGATCTCTTGGGAATTTCAGGGAAATTTCTGTGATCTTACAGGGATTTTGGGGGAATTCCAGGAATTTTGAGGAGAATTTGGAGGAAATTCTGAGATTTGGGGGATTTTGGGGGAAATTCTGGGGATTTCCAAGGTTCAGAGGGAAATTTCTGGGGATTTCAAGGAAATTTAGGGATTTTGGAGAATTCCAGGAATTTTTAGGGGAATTTGGAGGAAATTCTGGGATTTTGGGGGAAAATTAGGGAATTTTGGGGGGAAAACCTGGGAATTTTGGGGGGAATTTGAGGGAATTCGGGAAAATTTCAGGGTTTTGAGTGGAAAATTTTGGGGTAAATGACAGAAATCTTGGGATAAATCCAGAATTTTGGGGATTTTGGAGGACTTTCCAGGGAATTTGGGGGATTTTTGGGGAATTCCAGAGGATTTTGGGAAGAACTCCATCTGAGGGGAATTTGGGAAAATTTCTGGCATTTTGAGGTGAAAATTTGGGAATTTTGGGGGAATTTGAGAGATTTTTGGGGGAAATTTCAGGGTTTTGGTGGGGGGGGGGGATTTTGGGGTAAATTCCAGGGATTTTGGGGCTCTCTCACCCCTCCCCCTCCCACAGGTCGGGGACTTCGAGGGACAAAATCCAGGGATAAAAACCAGGAATTCTGGGAGCTTCTGCTCGAGGTTCTTCAGGTGAATTTTGGGGCTTTTTTGGGGGATTTTGGGGCCTTTTTTGGGATTTTTTTTTTTGCATTTTTGGGGGGTTTTTTGGGGCATTTTTTGGGCTTTTTTTGAGGGTTTTTCTCGGTTTTTTTTGGGGCGTTTTAGGGCTTCTGAGGGGTTTTCTTTTTGGAGCCTTTTTTGAGACGTTTTTTGGGGGGCCATTTCGAGGGTTATTTTGGGGGGTTTGGGGCTTTTTGGGGTTTTTTTTGAGACTTTTGGAACCTTTTTTGCGGCTTTTTTGGGAGTTTTTGGGGCCTTTTTTGAAGGATTTTTTAGGGATTTTTTGGAGCTTTTTGGGGCCATTTTGAGGATTTTTTGGAACCTTTTTTGAAGGTTTTTTGGAGCCTTTTTAGGGCTTTTTTGGGGGCCTTTTTGGGGTTTTTTGGGAACCTTTTTTAGGGCTTTTTGGAGTCTTTTTGGGGCTTTTTGGAGCTTTTCCGAGGCTTTTTCACCTTTACCCAGCACCAAATCCCTGAATTTGCTCGATTTCCATTAATTCCTCCCAATAAAATTCAATTTTGGAATCGATTCCTTTCTTGGGGTCACTTTGGGGTCACTTTGGGGTCACTTTGGGGTCACTTTTGGTCACTTTGGGGTCACCCCAGGCCATGAAGGGGGGGAGGGGACACGAGGACAAGGGGGGACCCCCCCCACCCATCCCAGTGCTCCCAGTTCATCCCAGTCCCTCCCAGTGCCCCCCACACCCATCCCAGTGCTCCCACTCCCTCCCAGTTCATCCCAGTTCATCCCAGTCCTCCCAGTCCATCCCAGTCCAACCCAATTCATCCCAGTCCCTCCCAGTCCATCCCAGTCCCTCCCAGTCCCTCCCAGTCCCTCCCAGTACATCCCAGTCCCTCCCAGTCCATCCCAATCCATCCCAGTTCATCCCAGTCCATCCCAGTCCATCCCAGTCCATCCCAGTTCCACCCAGTCCCATCCCAGTGCTCCCAGTCCCTCCCAGATCATCCCAGTCCTCCCAGTTCATCCCAGTTCCTGCCAGACCCCCCACACCCATCCCAGTCCATCCCAGTCCATCCCAGTTCATCCCAGTCCATCCCAGTGCCCCCCAACCCATCCCAGTCCATCCCAGTCCATCCCAGTTCATCCCAGTTCATCCCAGTCCATCCCAGTTCATCCCAGTCCCTCCCAGTGCCCCCCAAACCCATCCCAGTCCATCCCAGTTCATCCCAGTCCACCCCAGTCCATCCCAGTCCATCCCAGTCCCTCCCAGTTCATCCCAGTCCCTCCCAGTTCATCCCAGTCCCCCCCAGTCCCCTCCCAGTGCTCCCAGTGCCCCCCAAACCCATCCCAGTCCATCCCAGTCCATCCCAGTCCCTCCCAATTCATCCCAGTCCATCCCAGTTCATCCCAGTCCCTCCCAGTCCCTCCCAGTCCCCCCCACACCCATCCCAGTCCATCCCAGTTCATCCCAATCCAGCCCAGTCCCTCCCAGTCCATCCCAGTCCCTCCCAGTTCATCCCAGTTCATCCCAGTGCCTCTGTACCAGAGCTACTGGGAGCACTGGGAGTTACTGGGAGCACTGGGAGCTACTGGGAGTAACTGGGATCGGGGGATACTGGGAGCTACTGGGAGTTCCTGGGAGTTACTGGGAGTTACTGGGGGGTACTGGGAGCTACTGGGAGATACTGGGGGTCACTGGGAATTACTGGGAGCTACTGGGAGGAAATGGAATTGGGGGGATACTGGGAGCTACTGGGAGCTACTGGGAGTTACTGGGAGCACAGAGTTACTGGGAGATACTGGGAGCTACTGGGGATACTGGGAGTTACTGGGGACACTGGGAGCTACTGGGAGCAATGGGAATTACTGGGAGCTACTGGGAGCTACTGGGAGGGAACGGAATCTGGGGGACACTGGGAGCTACTGGGAGTTACTGGGAGCTACTGGGAATTACTGGGAGCTCTGGGAGCACTGGGGGACACTGGGAGCTACTGGGAGCACTGGGACTGGATCTACTGGGAGCTACTGGGAGTTACTGGGAGTTACTGGGGACACTGGGAGCACTGGGATTTACTGGAAAGTACTGGGAGCTACTGGGAGGAACTGGGATCGGGGATACTGGGAGCTACTGGGGGACACTGGGAGCTACTGGGAGTTACTGGGAGTTACTGGGATCTACTGGGATCTACTGGGAGATACTGGGAGCACTGGGAGTTACTGGGAGCTACTGGGAGCACTGGGAACACTGGGAGTTACTGGGAGCTACTGGGAGTTACTGGGAGTTACTGGGAGGTACTGGGATCTGGGGGATACTGGGAGCACTGGGAGTTACTGGGAGTTACTGGGAGCTACTGGGAGTTACTGGGGGACACTGGGAGCTACTGGGAGTTACTGGGGGATACTGGGAGCTACTGGGAGTACTGGGAGTTACTGGGAGTTACTGGGGGATACTGGGAGCTACTGGGGATACTGGGAATTACTGGGAGCACTGGGAGCTACTGGGAGTTACTGGGAGCTACTGGTGGGGGGTTCTGTGGGAATTTTTTTGGGGGGAAATTCCCTCTTTTTTTTTCCCCCTCCCCCCTCCCAAAAATTCCCGGTTTTTTTCCTTTCCCCGCCCAATTTTTCCTTCTTTTTTTTTTTTTTTTCCCCGGGAATGACGCAAAAACCCCGCCCATGAGTCAGGAATTGGGAATTTCCCGCCCCTCCCCCACCCCCTCGGCAGCTCCAAAAGGGGGGAGGGGATCCCCTATCGATCCCCTATCGATCCCCTATCGATCCCCTATCGATCCCCCATCGATCCCCTCCCCCCCCCCTTTTCCTCCGGGATGGCGAAATTTGGGCAAAATTTGGGGGAAAAAAATCGGGTTTTAAGGAGAGAGGGGGGGTGAAAAAAGGGAAAAACCCCCCCAGAACCCACAAAACCCAAAACCCCCCAAACCCCCAAACCCAAAATCCCCCCCAAATCCCTTCTCCAGGACCCCAAAGATCCCCCCTATGGATCCCATAGGTGCCACAAAAACCCCTCCTAAAACCCCCCAAAAATCCCCTAAAACCCCCCAAAAAACGCCCTAAAACCCCCAAAATGTCCTAAAATGCCCCAAAAATGCCCTAAAAACCCCCAAAAATGCCCTAAAACCCCCCAAAATCCCCCCAAATCCTTCTCCAGGACCCCAAAGATCCCCCCTATGGATCCCATAGGTGCCCCAAAAACCCCTCCTAAAACCCCCCAAAAATCCCCTAAAACCCCCCAAAAAACGCCCTAAAACCCCCAAAACGTCCTAAAATCCCCAAAAATCCCTAAAACCCCCCAAAATCCCCTAAAACCCCCCAAAATCCCCCCCAAATCCTTCTCGGACCCTAAAATCCCCCTATGGATCCAATTAGGCCCACTAAACCCCTCCTAAACCCCACAAAAATCCCTAAAACCCCCCAAAAAAGCCCTAAAACCCCAAAAAGTCCCTAAAATCCCTCAAAATCCCCAATCCCCTAAAACCCCCCAAAAAACGCCCTAAACCCCCAAAATGTCCTAAATGCCCCAAAAATGCCCTAAACCCCCCAAATGCCTAAAATCCCCCAAAATCCCCCCCAAATCCTTCTCCAGGACCCCAAAGATCCCCCTTATGGATCCCATAGGTGCCCCAAAAACCCCTCCTAAAACCCCCCCAAAAATCCCCTAAAACCCCCCAAAAAACGCCCTAAAACCCCCAAAAACGTCCTAAAATCCCTCAAAATCCCCCAAAATCCCCTAAAACCCCCCAAAATCCCCCCCAAATCCTTCTCCAGGACCCTAAAGATCCCCCCTATGGATCCCATAGGTGCCACTAAAACCCCTCCTAAAACCCCCCAAAAATCCCCTAAAACCCCCCAAAAAACGCCCTAAAACCCCCAAAAACGTCCTAAAATCCCTCAAAATCCCCCAAAATCCCCTAAAACCCCCCAAAATCCCCCCCAAATCCTTCTCCAGGCCCTACAGATCCCCCCTATGGATCCCATAGGGGCCACTAAAACCCCTCCTAAAACCCCCCCAAAAATCCCCTAAAACCCCCCAAAAACGTCCTAAAATCCCCCAAAATCCCCCCAAATCCCTCGAGACCCCCCCAAACCCCCCTAAAACCCCCCAAAATCCCCCAAAATCCCCCCAAAACTCCCCTATAACCCCCGGTGGGCGGGGCTTCCTCGTAAACCACGCCCTCACCGCTCCCCACCAATCAAATCGCTGGGTGGGCGTGGTTTCCCTGGTTGCGGGCGTGGCTTGGCGCTGCCTTTATAACCCCAGAGGCCGCGGGTTCGAATCCCGACGTTTCCTGTACGCGATGTCGATGGTGGCGGCGGCCGCGGCCACCGCGAGGTGCCCGGGTCGATTTTGGGGAGCCCCCGAGGGTGTCCCCGGTGGCCTCAGCCCGTCCCCACCTCGCCACTTCACCTTCGAACCCCCCCCGGCTCCCAGCGCTCCTTCCAGGCCTCGCCGAAGGCATCGCCGCGTTCTTTATCCGCCCGCTGTGAGTATGAGGAGGGGTTTTTTGGGGTTTTTGGGGGGTTTGAACCCAAATTTGGAGCCGCTGGGTCACCCTTGGACCCTATAGACAGCAGGAGTTCCCTATAGAGCCCCCAAAATTCGCCCTAAACCCCCCTGGACTCGCCCGAATTTGTCCCGAAGTTGGGAAATTTGCCCCAAATCCGCCCTAAATTCCCCCAAATCCGCCCTAAACTCGCCCTAAACCCCCCTGAACTCGCCCAAATCCGCCCTAAACTGCCCGAATTCGCCCTGAATTCGGGAAATTTGCCCCGAATTTGCCCCAAATCCGCCCTAAATTCCCCCAAACTGCCCGAAATCGCCCTCAATTCCCTCAAATTCGCCCTAAACCCCCCTGAACTCGCCCAAATCCACCCTAAACTTCAGGAAATCGCCCTAAATTCCCCCAAAATCGCCCTAAATTCCCCCAAATCCGCCCTAAACGTCTCAAATTTGCCCCGAACTTCCCCCAAATCCGCCCTAAACTGCCCGAAATCACCCTAAATTCCCCCAAAACTTCTCGAAATCGCCCTAAATTCCCCCAAAATCGCCCGAACTTCCCCCAAATCCTCCCTCAGCTTCCCGAAATCGTCCTGAATTCCCCCAAACTCGCCCTAAACCTCCCTAAACTCGCCCTGAACTTCCCGCAAATTCGCCCTAAACCCCCCCAAAATCGCCGCGATCCCCCTCGAAATGTCACTAAATTCCCTAAATTCGCCCCAACCCCCCTAAAATCGCCCTAAATCCCCCCCAAACTCCCCCAAAACGCCCCAAAAATCCCCCCTCTACCCCCCCGGTCACCCCCCTAAAATTCCCAAACCTTTTTTAGATCCCCCAAACCCCTCCCAAATCCTAAATTCCCGGAGTTCCCCGCCCGGAATTCCTTAATTGGCCTCATTTCCCGGAGCTGGGAGGGGGAATTGAGTCATTTCCACCCCTCCTCGTCTGACTCAGCCCTTCCCGGAGCCCTCGGGGGAGGGTTTGGGGTTTGGGGCCCTCCCCGCCCAGTTATTTGCACCAAAACCGGATTTATTTGCACCAAAAAGTCGGAATTTTATCCCAAACTGGGAATTATTTACCCCAAAATGAGAATTATTTGCTCCAGGGGGGGTTTAATTCCCCAGCCCTCTTTGGGAAGCTAAGCAGGGTCCAACCTTGGATGGGTTCCCCAACCCAAAAAGGGCTTTTTTTCCCCCAAAAAAGGGATTTTTTCACCCAAACCCCATTTTTTTTAGCCTGAAAAAGAGGGAATTTTATCCCAAAGTGGGAATTATTTGCCCCAAAGTGGGAATTATTTGCCCCAGGGGGGGTTCATTCCCCTGACCCCCTTTGGGAAGCTAAGCAGGGTCAGGCAGGGTCAAACCTTGGATGGGTTCCCCAACCCAAAAAAAGGCCTTTTTTCCTCCCCAAAAAAGGGGTTTTTTGCCCCAGAAAGGGATTTTTTAGCCTGAAAAAGAGGGAATTTTATCCCAAAGTGAGAATTAATTGCCCCAAAATGGGAATTATTTACCCCAGGGTGGGGTTAATTCCCCTGACCCCCTTTGGGAAGCTAAGCAGGGTTGGGCAGGGTCAAACCTTGGATGGGTTCCCCACCCAAAAAAGGCCTTTTTTCCCCCAAAAAAGGGATTTTTTTCCCCTGAAAAGGGAATTTTCTGCCCCAGAAAGAGGGAATTTTATCCCAGAGTGGGAATTACTTGCCCCAAAATGGGAATTATTTGCTCCAGGGGGGGTTTAATTCCCCAGCCCTCTTTGGGAAGCTAAGCCGGGTCAAGCCTTGGATGGGTTCCCTACCCAAAAAGGGCCTTTTTTCCCCAAAAAAGGGATTTTTTTCCCCAAAACCGGATTTATTTACACCAAAAAGAGAGAATTTTATCCTGGAGTGGGAATTCTTTGCCCCAAAATGGGAATTATTTGCCCCAGGGGGGGTTTAATTCCCCAACCCCCTTTGGAAGCTAAGCAGGGTCAAGCCTTGGATGGGTTCCCCACCCAAAAAAAGCCTTTTTTCCCCCAAAAAAGGGATTTTTTTTCCCCTGAAAAGGGACTTTTTTGCACCAAAAAGAGAGAATTTTATCCTGGAGTGGGAATTACTTGCCCCAAAATGGGAATTATTTGCCCCAGGGGGGGTTTAATTCCCCAGCCCTCTTTGGGAAGCTAAGCCGGGTCAAGCCTTGGATGGGTTCCCCACCCAAAAAGGGCTTTTTTTCCCCCAAAAAAGGGATTTTTTCACCCAAACCCCAATTTTTTTAGCCTGAAAAAGAGGGAATTTTATCCCAAAGTGGGAATTATTTGCCCCAAAGTGGGAATTATTTGCCCCAGGGGGGGTTCATTCCCCTGACCCCCTTTGGGAAGCTAAGCAGGGTCGGGCAGGGTCAGACCTTGGATGGGTTCCCCAACCCAAAAAGGGCTTTTTTTCCCCCAAAAAAAGGGCTTTTTTTCCCCTGAAAAGGGAGTTTTCTGCCCCAAAAAGAGGGAATTTTATCCCAGAGTGGGAATTATTTGCCCCAAAATGGGAATTATTTGCCCCAGGGGGGGTTCATTCCCCAACCCCCTTTGGAAGCTAAGCAGGGTCAAGCCTTGGATGGGTTCCCCACCCAAAAAAAGCCTTTTTTCCTCCCCAAAAAAGGGGTTTTTTGCCCCAGAAAGGGATTTTTTAGCCTGAAAAAGAGGGAATTTTATCCCAAAGTGAGAATTAATTGCCCCAAAATGGGAATTATTTACCCCAGGGTGGGGTTAATTCCCCTGACCCCCTTTGGGAAGCTAAGCAGGGTCGGGCAGGGTCCAACCTTGGATGGGTTCCCCACCCAAAAAGGGCCTTTTTTCCCCCAAAAAAGGGATTTTTTTCCCCTGAAGAGGGATTTATTTGCACCAAAAAGAGGGAATTTTATCCCAAAGTGGGAATTATTTGCCCCAAAATGGGAATTATTTGCCCCAGGGGGGGTTCATTCCCCTGACCCCCTTTGGGAAGCTAAGCAGGGTCAAGCCTTGGATGGGTTCCCCACCCAAAAAAAGCCTTTTTTCCTCCCCAAAAAAGGGGTTTTTTGCCCCAGAAAGGGATTTTTTAGCCTGAAAAAGAGGGAATTTTATCCCAAAGTGAGAATTAATTGCCCCAAAATGGGAATTATTTACCCCAGGGTGGGGTTTAATTCCCCAGCCCTCTTTGGGAAGCTAAGCAGGGTCCAACCTTGGATGGGTTCCCCAACCCAAAAAGGGGTTTTTTCCCCCAAAAAAGGGATTTTTTCACCCAAACCCCTTTTTTTTTTGTCTGAAAAAGAGGGAATTTTATCCCAAAGTGGGAATTCTTTGTCCCAAAATGGGAATTATTTGCCCCAGGGTGGGGTTAATTCCCCAACCCCCTTTGGGAAGCTAAGCAGGGTCAGGCAGGGTCAAACCTTGGATGGGTTCCCCACCCAAAAAGGGCCTTTTTTCCCCAAAAAAAGGGACTTTTTTGCCCCAAAACCGGATTTATTTACACCAAAGAGAGGGAATTTTATCCTGGAGTGGGAATTCTTTGCCCCAAAATGGGAATTATTTGCCCCAGGGTGGGGTTAATTCCCCCGACCCCCTTTGGGAAGCTAAGCAGGGTCGGGCAGGGTCAAACCTTGCCCAAAAAAGGCCTTTTTTTCCCAAAAAAAGGGGTTTTTTTGCCCTGAAAAGGGAATTTTCTGCACCAAAAAGAAGGAATTTTATCCCAAAGTGAGAATTATTTGCCCCAAAATGGGAATTATTTGCCCCAGGGGGGTTCATTCCCCCAACCTCCTTTGGGAAGCTAAGCAGGGTCGGGCAGGGTCAAACCTTGGATGGGTTCCCCACCCAAAAAGGGCCTTTTTTCCCCGAAAAAAAGGGATTTTTTTCCCCTGAAAAGGGAATTTTCTGCCCCAAAAAGAGGGAATTTTATCCCAGAGTGGGAATTATTTGCCCCAAAATGGGAATTATTTGCCCCAGGGGGGGTTCATTCCCCAACCCCCTTTGGAAGCTAAGCAGGGTCCAACCTTGGATGGGTTCCCCACCCAAAAAAAGCCTTTTTTCCTCCCCAAAAAAGGGGTTTTTTGCCCCAGAAAGGGATTTTTTAGCCTGAAAAAGAGGGAATTTTATCCCAAAGTGAGAATTAATTGCCCCAAAATGGGAATTATTTGCCCCAGGGGGGGTTCATTCTCCTGACCCTCTTTGGAAGCTAAGCAGGGTCAAACCTTGGATGGGTTCCCCACCCAAAAAGGGCCTTTTTTCCCCCAAAAAAGGGATTTTTTTCCCCTGAAAAGGGAATTTTCTGCCCCAAAAAGAGGGAATTTCATCCCAGAGTGGGAATTATTATCCCCAGGGGGGTTTAATTCCCCGACTCCCTTTGGGAAGCTAAGCAGGGTCGGGCAGGGTCAGACCTCGGATGGGTTCCCCAAACCCTCTGGTGACCCTCCTCTAATCCCACCTCGGCCAACTTTTCCCACAGGGAATTTTCCAGGAATTCCCAGAATTTCGGGAATTCCCGCCTCCAACCGAGCCCTGACCCCTTTTCAATCTCCCTTTTCTCCCCACCCCAGGTGCGTCGCCCCCTCCCCGCCGAAGAACCGAGCGCCGCCAAGCGCCTCCTGCTGCTGCTCTTGGCCGTGGTGGGCACCCAAATCTACAACGCCCCCGGCGACCTCGGCCCCACCGACGGCGGCACCGGGACCCCCCTGGGGACCCCCTTGGGGACCCCCGAGATTCCAGAGGCGCCCCCGATTCCCGCCGGGATCTCCGGAACGCCGGCGACGTCCAACGGGACGACGTTGGGGGCACCCATGGGTGCTTCTTGCCCCTCTTGGTGGGCGTCGCCTCCTCTGTCGCCCCCCGGCGGCGTCAGGACCCGCTGAAGGACCCCTCCCCCGCTCCCACCTCGTCGCCTCGTTAAGGGCGGCGTTAATTAAGGTGGAAGAGCGGCGCGTCAACGTTGGGCGTTGGGTGTTGGCCAACCCAAGTTGGGCGTTGGGTGTTGGCCAACCCAAGTTGGGTGTTGGCCAACCCAAGTTGGGTGTTGGGTGTTGGCCAACCCAAGTTGGGCGTTGGCCAACCCAAGTTGAGCGTTGGGTGTTGGCCAACCCAAGTTGGGTGTTGGGTGTTGGCCAACCCAAGTTGGGTGTTGGGTGTTGGCCAACCCAAGTTGGGTGTTGGCCAACCCAAGTTGAGCGTTGGGTGTTGGCCAACCCCAGTTGAGCACTGGGAGCACTGGGAAGGGGGTGGAGCCATGGGTTTGCCCCTCCTGTGATTCATGAGCCGGTTAATTACCTCCTAATTAATGAGCAGGTCATTAATGAACCCCCCCCTCAAAAATCCAATGAGCCCCCAAGAGTTACTGGTTTGAGGTGGGACCAGTCGCAGTTGGGTACTGGGAGCACTGGGAAGAGTGGGTGGGGCTTCGGGGGGGGCGTGGTCAGGATGGCCTCATTAACGAGGCTTAATTAATGAGGTCGCCTCTACCTCAGCATCAGCGCCTGTGGGTGCCTAATTTACGTCTTATTTATTAATTAATAATTATTTATTTGTCATTATTTATGTGTTGTTATTTATTGTTTAATATTTATTATTTCTTTGTTCATTATTTATTCATTATTTATTACTTATTTATTCATTAATTACCTCGTTATTCATTGTGGTTGAGTTTGGGGGGATTATTTAATGCGATTTTCGAGGTAATTAATATTTTCATTAATTAATTTAATTAACCTGTGTCGTGTCTTTATTGGAGTGGGAACGGGGGGAGGGGAAAATGATGGAAAATCCCAATTTTTGGGCATTTTAGCCCTAAATTTTGGGGGTGTTGGGTGGGGGAAAAAAATGATGGAAAACCCCAATTTTTGGCATTTTCATCCCAAGTCGGATTTTTATTGACCCGACGCGGAAAATACAAAGTCACAAAAGTAACAAAAAAACCCCAAAAATTCCATTTTTTTCTTAAAAAAAAAAAAAAGAAGTTAAAAACAACTCGAGTTCTCTCCTGGTTTTTTTTTTTTTGGGAAAAACTGGGAAAATCCAACGGAAAAATCCAATCTTTCCTCCAAAACTCCCTTTTGGTGGCGTTCGTGACCCAAATTTGGGATTTTTTTTCCCCAAATTTTGATCTTTTGTTTTTTTAATTTTTTTCCCCAAATTTCCAGGATTTTTTCCCAATTTTTGAGGCCTGGAATGAGCAAGAATTGCCCATCCCATCATTAATTGGCCAATTAATCACCCCCTAATTAATTAGAGATCATTAATTGGCCATGAAAATGGAACGGGAGCGAGTTGGGACCAACCCAACGTTGGGTCTTGGGCGTTGACCAATCCCAGTTTGGGAACTGGGAGCACTGGGAATGCTGGGAACTGACCAGAACCATGGAAGGATGGAAACTCCTCCAATTAATGACTGAATTCAACCCTAATTAATTAGAGATTGTTAATTAACCATGAAGGTTGAGGGGCTCTGGGTGGAACAAACCCAATGTTGGGTCTTGGGCATTGGCCAATCCCAGTTGGGCACTGGGAGCACTGGGAGCACTGGGAACTGACCAGAACCATGGAACAATGGGATCTTGCCCAATTAATGACCAAATTCAACCCTAATTAATTAGGGATTGTTAATTAACCATGAAGGTTCAATGGGAATGAGTTGGGACCAACCCAACGTTGGCTCTTGGGCGTTGACCAGCCCCAGTTGGGCACTGGGAGCACTGGGAGCACTGGGAACTGACCAGAACCATGGAACAATGGGATCTCCTCCAATTAATGACCGAATTCAACCCTAATTAACTAGAGATCATTAATTAGCCACTGGAATGGAATGGGAAATGAGTTACGACCAAAGCCAGTGATGGATTTTTGACCCCAACCAACCCCAGTTGGGCACTGGGAGCACTGGGAATGCTGGGAAGTGTCTGGAACCATGGAATGATGGGAACTCCTCCAATTAATGAATGAATTCAGCCCTAATTAATTAGAGATCATTAATTGGCCATGAAAATGGAATGAGAATGAGGTGGGACCAACCCAATGTTGGGTCTTGGGTGTTGACCAATCCCAGTTGGGCACTGGGAGCACTGGGAGCACTGGGAATGCTGGGAACTGACCAAAACCCCAAAACAATGACAACTCTTCCATCTCCCCAATGAATTAATGAATGAATTCAGCCCTAATTAATTAGAGATCATTAATTAGCCATGGGAACGAGTTGTGACCAAACCCAGTGATGGATCTTTGACCCCAACCCAACCCAGTTGAGCACTGGGAGCACTGGAAATGCTGGCAAGCCATAGAATGATGGGAACTCCTCCATCTCCCTAATGAATTAATGAATGAATTCAGCCTTAATTAATTAGAGATCATTAATTAGCCACCAGAAATGAATGGGAACGAGTTGTGACCAAACCCAGTGATGAATTTTTGACCCCAACCCAACCCAGTTGAGCACTGGGAGCACTGGGAGCACTGGGAACCAACCAAACCCCAAACCAACGCCAACTCCTCCATCACCCCAACCAATTACCACCCCACCCCCCTTAATTAATTAATCAATCACCACCCCCTTGCTAATTACCCACCGACCCCGCCGCCGCAAACCCCGGGAACGCCCTTCCCGGGAACGCCAAGGCCCAGGGCAGCTCCAAGGGCGCCGGCAGCGCGGGCGAAGCCGGGAACGGCGGGAACGCGGCGCCAACGCCTCCGGCCAAAGCTCCGGGCGCCGCCGCCGGCGCCGACACCGAGGCCCGGGAGCCGCTTTTGGCGTCGGCCGCCTTGTCCCCGGCGTGGGTGCGCTGGTGGCGGTTGAGGTGGGAGCTGCGGCTGAAGCATTTGCCGCACTCGGGGCACTTGTAGGGCTTCTCGCCGGTGTGCACGCGCTGGTGGATGGTGAGCTCGGAGCGCTGGATGAAGCTCTTGCCGCACTCGGAGCACTGGAAGGGTTTCTCGCCCAAGTGGGTGCGTTGGTGGGTCAAGAGGTTGGAGGAGACGCTGAAGCACTTGCCGCACTCCTGGCACCTGTAGGGTTTCTCCCCCGTGTGCATCCGGCGGTGGATGGTGAGGTCGGATTTTTGGATGAAGCCTTTGCCGCACTCGGGGCATTTGTAGGGTTTTTCCCCCGTGTGGATTCGCCGGTGTTTCACCAACGCCGAGCGTTGCCCGAAGCTCTTCCCGCACTCCTGGCACTTGTAGGGTTTCTCCGCCGCCGCCGTCGCTTCCGATTCCCTCCCGCAATCCTGGCACAAACCACGGCTTTTCCCACAATCCAAACATTTCGCCGCCGACATCACCCCGCTTCCACCACCACCACCACCACCACCACCAGCACCATGGCACCGTTGATGCTTCAACAACGCCGCGCCTTGCCCGAAGCAGCGCCCACACTGCCCACACTGGAAGAGCCTCCCGTGCCTGTGAGCTGCCAAAAACCCGGCCAGATGCTCCGGACATCGATAGGACGCTCGTTCGGCCGCGTGGATTTTGCGGTGCCGGTCCAAGTGGGAGCTGACGCTGAAGCTCTTCCCGCACTCGCCGCAGCTGTAGGGTCTCTCCCCGGTGTGGACGCGTTGGTGCCGCTCGAGGTCGGAGCGTTGGATGAAACCTTTGCCGCAGTCGCCGCAGGAGAAGGGCCGCTCGCCCGTGTGGATGCGCCGGTGCTGGGTGAGGTTGGAGCCGCGGCTGAAGCTCTTGCCGCAGTCGCCGCAGCGGTGAGGCCGCTCGCCCGTGTGAGTCTTGCGGTGTTTCGCCAACGCCGAGCGTTGCCCGAAGCTCTTCCCGCAATCCGGGCACCGATGCGTCGTCGCCGATTCCGTCGCCGCCCTCGTTTTGGAGCGGGGTTGACCCGGCGGTCCCGGCCCCCCGGCGTGGGTTCGGCAATGCCGGTCCAGGTGGGAGCTGACGCTGAAACGTTTGCCGCAGTCGCCGCAGGGGTAGGGTCTCTCCCCGGTGTGGACGCGCCGGTGCCGCTCCAGGTCGGAGCGTTGGATGAAACCTTTGCCGCAGTCGCCGCAGCGATGCGGCCGCTCGCCCGTGTGGATGCGGCGGTGTTGGGCCAAGTTGGAGCCACGGCTGAAGCCCTTCCCACAATCCCCGCAGCGATGGGGTTTCTCGGTGGTGGTGGTGGTGGTGGTGGCGGTGCCGCGTTCCGGCTGCCGGCAGCGCCGGCCGCACTCGGAGCAGCGCCGGAGTTTGGCCGCGCTCTTGCCGCACTCGGAGCAGCTCCCGGGGTTTCTCCGGTTTTTTCCCGGTGCTGTTGGGGTGGGGTTGGGTTGAGGTTGAGGTGTTGGGGGGTTCTGGGTGTGATCAGGGGTTGGGTCGTCCTCGGGGCCGCTCCCGGTGCTGGCGCCTGCAGAGGGATGGGAGAAACTAAATCCCATCATGGCCAAACTCTTCCGTGAGTCCATGGGTTGGGTTGAGCTTGGCCATGACCCGGTTGACCCCCAAAAATCCCAATCCCTCCAAATTTTTTCATGGAAATCCATGGATTGTGTTGATGTCAACCATTGACATTGGCCATGGCCTGGTTGACCCCAAAAACCCCAATCCACCCCAAAAATCCCCGAATTTTTCCATGGAAATCCATGGCTGGAGTTGACATTGACATTGACCTTGGCCATGGCCCAGTTGACCCCAAAAATCCCAATCCCCCCCAAATTTTTTCATGGAAATCCATGGATTGGGTTGATGTTGACCTTGGCCATGGCCATGGCCTGGTTGACCCCAAAAATCCCAATCCCCCCCAGATTTTCCCATGAAAATCCATGGATTGGGTTGATGTTGACCATTGATGTTGGCCATGGCCTGGTTGACCCCAAAAATCTCATCCCACCCCAAAAATCCCAACCCACCCCAATTTTTTTCATGAAAATCCATGGATTGGGTTGACATTGACCGTTGACCTTGGTCATGGCCTGGTTGACCCCCAAAATCCCAATCCCCCCAAATTTTTCATGGAAAATCCATGGATTGAGTTGACTTTGGCCATGGCCATGGCCCAGCTGACCCCAAAAATCCCAATCCCACCCCAAAAATCCCCAAATTTTTCCATGGAAATCCATGGATTGGGTTGATGTTGACCTTGGCCATGGCCATGGCCTCGTTGACCCCCAAAATCCCATCCCACCCCAAATTTTTCATGGAAAATCCGTGGATTGAGTTGACTTTGGCCATGGCCATGGCCCAGTTGACCCCAAAATTCCCATCCCACCCCAAAATCCCAAACCCACCCTGAATTTTCCACAAAAAACCCACCAACGAACTCAACCTCGACCTCACCAACCCCAAACCTCATTTCCCACCCAAAATCCCCCCAAAAAACCCCAAAAACCCCCAGGAAAACCTCCAGAACTTCCTTCTTTTTTTCTCGATATTTTTTTGGGGGAAAAACCCCAAAAATTCACCTCCATCTTTGGTCGTTTTCTTCCGATTCCGCCTTTTCCCGCCCTGGTTTTGTTCCCTCACCAATTCCCGGAGCATTTTTTCCACCTGGCTCCTTCCGGCCGTTTGAAGGATCAGCCCCAGCTGCCTCCGGAGGTCGGGATCTGCCCCTCCCCCATCGCTGGAGACCCCCGGGGGTGGGGGAGGGGCCGGGGGGGGCTCGGCTTGGTTTGGATCCCCCTCGGCTTCCAGGCCTGGGAAAAACAAAAAATTCCGGTAAAAAAAAATGCTGGGATTTGGGGGTTGGGTGAAAATTTTAAGGGGGTTTGGTCAAATTTAGGGAGAATTCCTGAAAATCCCACAAATTTTAGTCGAGTTTAGGGAGAATTCCCAAATTTCTCAAGGGGTTTGGTTGAGTTTAGGGGGAATTCCCAAAAATCCCCTGGATTTTGGTTGATTTTAGGGAGAATTCCTGAAAATTTCAAGGGATTTGGTTGAATTTAGGGAGAATTCTCAGAAATCCCATGAATTTTGGTCAAATTCAGCAAGAATTCTCAAAAATCTGAAGAGATTTGGTCAAATTTATGGAGAATTCCCAAAAATCCCACAGATTTTGGTCAAATTTAGCGAGAATTCCCAAAATTTTGAAGAGGTTTCGTTGAATTTAGGGAGAATTCTTGAAAATCTGAAAGGATTTGGTCGAGTTTAGGGAGAATTCCCAAAAATCCCATGGATTTTGGTCAAATTTAGGGAGAATTCCCAAATTTCTCAAGGGGTTTGGTTGAGTTTAGGGAGAATTCCTGAAAATCTGAAGGGATTTGGTCGAGTTTAGGAAACCCAAAAAACCCAGAGAATTCCCAAAAAATCCCATGAATTTTAGTCGAGTTTAGGGAGAATTCCCAAAAATCTCAAGGGGGTTTGGTCAAATTTAGGGAGAATTCCTGAAAAATCTGAAGGGGTTTGGTTGAGTTTCGGGAGAATTCCTGAAAATCCCAAAGATTTTGGTTGAGTTTGGAGAGAATTCCCAAAAATCCCATGGATTTTGGTCAAATTTAGTGAGAATTCCCAAAAATCTCCAGGATTTTGGTCAAATTTTGCAAGAATTATCAAAAATCTGAAGGGATTTGGCCACATTTAGGGAGAATTCCCAAAAATCCCAAAGATTTTGGTCAATTTCGTGAGGGGAAGGTTCCCAAAAATCCAAAGGAATTCCCTCCCATTTGGGAATTGCCAAAAACTCCCGGAATTCCCCAATTTTGAGGCCAATCCTTAAAAAACCTCCAGGAATTCCCTCAAATTTCCCAATCCCCAAAATCCCAAATTTCCAAATCCTCAAAATCCCAAATTTTGGGATATCCCAAAACCCAAAAAACCTCCCCAATTCCCCATCTCCCAAACTCCCCCCAAATCCCAGAAAATCCCCCAAAAATTCCCCAAAAATCCCAGAAAACCCCCAAAAAATCCCAAAAATTCCCCAAAAATCCCAGGAAACCCCCCAAAAATCCCATTTTTTTCAGATTTTACCAAAATCTCTGGAATTCTCCCCAAATTTGGGGGGATTTTTCCAACTCACCCGACGCCAGCCCCCGTCTCCGATGGGATTCAGCAAAAGCCGTGATCCGAGGCCAACTGATGGCGATTTCTTCAGCTGCCAGAGGGGAAAAAAATGGGAATTTTGGCAGTTTTGGGACTTTTTAGGAATTTTTGGATCTCCTTTTCCCAGCCTGGCTCCGTTTTTGGGTTGAAATCCCCAAATTTTGGGCAAATTTTGATGATTTTTAAGGGGGGAAAGCAGCAGAAAGTGGCAATTCCAAGGGAAATGGAGGCAGGGAAATTCCACCTGGAATTTGGGGGGGGGTCTTAAAAATCCCAAAATTCCCCAAATTTTGCTCTGGGGATTCCCAAAAAAACCCCAGAAGTCCCCAAATTTTGCTCTAGGAATTCCCAAAAAAAAGTCCAAAACTCCCTCAAATTTTGCTCTGGGGGTTCCCCAAAAAAAAGCCCAAAATTCCCCAAATTTTGCCCTTGGGGAACTCCCAAAATTCCCCCTTTTCTCCCCAAAATTCCACCTTGGGATCATCCCCAAAAATCCCCAAATCCCCCCAAAATTTCCAAAAAAATCCCCAATTTTCCCCCAAAAAATCCCCCAAAATCCCCAAATTTCACCCTTGGGGAACTCCCAAAATTCCCCTTTTTCTCCCCAAAATTCCACCTTGGGATCATCCCCCAAAAATTCCCAAAATTCCCCCAAATTCTGCTGCCCCTTACCCAAGGAAATGACGTTTTCGTAATTTTCCTGCATCTTCGGCCCCAAATTTGGGGGAATTGGCCCCAAAATCCCAAATCCGAGCCCTGCAAAGAAACCCCCCAAATTATCCCAAAATTACCCCAAAATTATCCCAAAAACCCAAAATTATCCCAAAAATATCCCAAAAATCCCCCAAAAAAAACCCCAAAACCCAAAAATCCCAAAATTATCCCAAAAATCCCCCAAAATCATCCCAAAATCACCCCAAAAATATCCCAAAATTACCCCAAAACACCCAAAAACCCCCAAATTATCCCAAAATCATCCCAAAATTACACCAAAATCATCACAAAATCATCCCAAAACTACCCCAAAATCATTCAAAAATACCCCAAATCATCCCAAAAATCACCTAAAATTATCCCAAAATACCCAGGAAAATCCCAAAGTTTTTGGGGTTTT
>JAMPIT010000633.1:0-48493 GCA_026261815.1 Monarcha castaneiventris obscurior
TTTTGGGGTTTTTTTGAGGTTTTTCAGGGGTTTTTTGAGTGTTTTTGGGGTTTTTTTCGGTTTCTTTTTGTTTAGTTTGGGGTCTTTTTTGGGTTTTTTTGGGGTTTTTTTTGGTCCCTTTTTTCGTTTCTTTGGGGTTTTTTGGGTTTTTTTCTGGGTTTTTGGGGGGGTTTTGGGGGTTTTTTGGGTTTTTTTGTTTAATTTGGGGATTTTTTGGGATTTTTTAGGTTTTTTTTCTTGGTTGGGTTTCTTTTTGGGTTGGGTGTTTTTTGGGGTTTTTTTTCGTGGTTCGGTTCTTTTTTTGCGTTTTTTTGGGGGGGGTTTTTTGGGTTTCTTTTGGTTGGTTTTATTTGGGTTTTATTCAGTTGGGTTTATTTTTTGGGTTTATTGGGGTTTTTTGGGGGGGTTTTTTGGGTTTTTTTTTCTTCATTGGGTTCTTTTTTGGGGATTTTTTTTTCCATTGGGTTTTTTTCTGTTGGCTTTATTTTTTGGGGGGTTTTTTGGGGGTTTTTTGGTTGGTTTTATTTGGGTTTTTTCCCCCCCATCCCGCTCGGTTTTCCGACTCTTCCCGAGAGGTTTTTTTGTCGCTGGAGGATTTGGGGGAGGTTTGGGGTCTCGAGGGGTTCGGAGCTTTTTTTTTGGGGGGTCCCTGCCGGGTTCTCCTTGTGTTTTCCATTGGGGTTTTCCCCTCTGTTTTTCTTTTGTATCCATTAAAAACGGCAACAAAAAAGGCAAAAAATCCCTTGGTGCAGTGAGAATTTGGGATTTGAGGTGTGCGAAGCCCTGAAATAACAGAATATTCCAGAATTCCTCATTTTTCCCTGTCAATTCCTCCTTTTCCTTGTGTTTCCCTGTTTTTTCCCTGTTTTTCCCCTGTTTTTTCCCCATTTTCTGTTGATTTCTATCCATTAAAAACAGCAAAGAAAAGGCAAAAATCCCCTTGGTGCAGTGGGAATTTGGGGAATTGGGGATTGGAGGTGCAGAATGTTCCAGAATTCCTCATTTTTCCCTGTCAAATTTCTCCTTTTCCTTGTGTTTCCCTGTTTTTTCCCTGTTTTTTCCCTGTTTTTTCCCATTTTCTGTTCTTTTGTATCCATTAAAAACGGTGACAAAAAGGCAAAAATCCCCTTGGTGCAGTGGGAATTTGGGGATTTGAGGTGTGGGAAGCCCTGGAAAAACAGAATATTCCAGAATTCCTCATTTTTCCCTGTCAATTTCTCCTTTTCCTTGTGTTTCCCATGATTTTTCCCTCCTTTTTCCCCATTTTCTTTTCTTTTTTATCCATTAAAAACGAGGGCAAAATGGTGAAAATCCCATTAAAGGACCCTGAGGGACACGCTGGGATATGAGGTGTGGAATATTCCAGAATTCCTCCTTTTCCTTGTGTTTTCCATGACTTTTTCCCTTTTCTATCCCTCGAAAACAACCCTGAAAAGCAAAGGGAAATTTCCACCCCAAAATTCCCATTTTCCACCCCAAAATTCCCATTTTCTACCCCAAAATTCCCATTTTCCACCCCAAAATCCCCTCGTTTCCCCCCCGAAAAAATTCCCATTTCCCGCCAAAATCCAACAGGGAATTTATTTTTTTTTTCCCATTTTCTTTGGTTTTTCCCCCATTTCTCACCCAGCTCCCAAATTTGGGGGTTTCAGGGTCGTTCCCCAAATCCCTCCCATCCCAAAATTCCTCCACGCTTTGGGGTCATTTCCTGGGATTTTTGTATTTTTCAGATTTCAACAGAAGGAAATTCCTCCCCCGCTCCCCTCAGGACCCCCCCAAAAAGGGGAAAAACCCAAAAAAGGGGGAATCACCCTCAAAAAAAGGGGCATTTTCAGGAGGAAAGGGCAGATTTGAGGCAGATTTGGGTAAAATCTGGAATTTGGGGTGCTGGGGTCACCCCCAGGGTGCCCAAAATGACCCCAAAAAATGGAGGGAGACCCCAAAATGGGGGGAAACCCCAAAAAGAGGGGGGGAGACCCCAAAAAGAGGGGGGGGGGACACACGTTGTGCTGTTCTGTTTTGGGGACAAAAGTGCTGATTTGGGGCCGTTTTGGGGCAGATTTGGGGCTAAATTTGGGCAGATTCGGGGCAGTTTTGGGCAGATTTGGGACTCCTAAAAAAGAGTGAGGACCCCAAAAAGAGCAGGGGGGAAACGTCCCCATTTCATTTTGGGGCCAAAAGTGCAAATTTCGTGCAAATTCAGAGCAGATTTGGGGCTGAATTGATGCAAATTCGGGGCAGATTTGGGGCCATTTTGGGGCTGAATCGATGCAGATTTTGAGCAGATTTGGGGCATATTTGTGACCCCAAAAAGAGAGCAGGGGGAACTCCTTGTGCCGCTTCATTTTGGGGCCAAAAGGGTAAATTTGGTGTAAATTCAGAGCAGATTTGGGGCTGATTCGGGGCTGAATTGATGCAGATTTGGGGCAGATTTGATGCAAATTTGAGGTGGATTTGAGACCCCAAAAAGAGAGAAGGGGGGACACGTCCCCATTTCATTTTGGGGCCAAAAGGGTAAATTTGGTGCGATTTCAGAGCACGTTCAGGGCCGTTTTGGGGCTGAATTGATGCAAATTTGGGGCTGATTTGGGACCCCAAAAAGAGAGCAGGGGAACTCCTTGTGCCGCTTCATTCTGGGGCCAAAAGGGTAAATTTGGTGCAAATTCAGAGCAGATTTGGGGCAGATTTGATGCAAATTTGCAACCCCAAAAAGAGAGCAGCAGCAACACCTTGTGCCATTTCATGTTGGGGCCAAAAGGGTAAATTTTGTGTAAATTCAGAGCAGATTTGGGGCCATTTTGGGGCTGAATCGATGCAGATTTTGAGCAGATTCGGGGCAGATTTGCGACCCTAAAAAAAGAGCAGAGGGAACACCTTGTCCCCATTTCATTTTGGGGCCAAAAGGTGCAAATTCAGAGCAGATTTGGGGCTGATTCGGAGCAGATTCGGGGCTGAATTGATGCAGATTTGGGGCAGATTTTGAGCAGATTCGGGACTGAATTGATGCAGATTTTGAGCAGATTCGGGGCAAATTTGTAACCCCCAAAAAAGAGCAGGGGAACTCCTTGTGCCGCTTCATTTTGGGGACAAAAGGGTAAATTTGGTGTAAATTCAGAGCAGATTTGGGGCTGATGTGGTGGGTTGGGGTGTTGTGGTTGGTGTTGTGGTTGGGGTTGGGGTTGGTGTTTGGGTTTGGTGTTGGTTGGGGGTGGGTTGGTGATCGATGCAGACTCGGGGCTGATTTGGGGCTGATTTGAGGTTTGGGGCAGATTCGGGGCTGAATTGATGCAGATTCGGGGCTGAATTGGAGCCGATTTGGGGCTGATTCTGAGCCGATTTGGGGCTGATTTGATGCCGATTTGGGGCTGATTCAGAGCTGATTCGGGGCTGAATTGATGCAGATTCAGGACTGAATTGGTGCAGATTCGGGGCTGAATTGGTGCAGATTCGGGGCTGAATTGATGCAGATTTGGGGCAGATTGGGTTGGGGTGTGGTTTGGGGCAGATTCGGAGCCGATTTGGGGCTGAATTGATGCAGATTTGGGGCTGATTCTGAGCCGATTCGGGGCTGAATTGGAGCCGATTTGGGGCAGATTCGGAGCCGATTTGGGGCTGAATTGGTGCAGATTCGGGGCTGAATTGATGCCGATTTGGGGCTGATTCGGAGCCGATTCGGGGCTGAATTGATGCAGATTTGGGGCTGATTCTGAGCCGATTCGGGGCCGATTCGGAGCCGGTTTGGGGCTGAATTGATGCAGATTTGGGGCTGATTCTGAGCCGATTGGGTTGGAGCCGATTGGGGATTCTGAGCCGATTCGGGGCTGATTCGGGGCCGATTCGGGGCTGAATTGATGCCAATTGATTGGAGCCGATTCGGGGCCGGGGCTGATTCTGAGCCGATTTGGGGCCCGTTCGGGGCTGAATTGATGCAGATTCTGAGCCGATTCGGGGCCGATTCGGGGCTGAATTGATGCCGATTCGGGGCCGATTCGGGGCCGGTTCGGGGCTGAATTGATGCCAATTCGGGGCTGATTCTGAGCCGATTTTGGGCCGATTCGGGGCTGAATTGATGCAGATTCGGAGCCGATTTGGGGCGATTCTGAGCCGATTTGGGGCCGATTCGGGGCTGATTGGGGGCTGATTTGAGCTGATTCGGGGCCGGTTTGGGGCCGATTCGGGGCCGGTTCGGAGCCGCTGCGGCCCCAGCTCGGTGCCGATGCCCCCCCACACCCCTCAGGTGCCCGCCGTGCCCCCCAGCGCCCCGTAGACGTCCCCGCGGCGGTGCCCGCGCACGGGCAGCTCCCGGCGCACCCGCTCCAGGTAGCCCAGGTCGAGCTGGGCCAGGCACAGCCCCGGCCCCTCCTGGCACTGGGCCACCACGGTGCCCCAGGGATCGGCCACCAGCGAGTGCCCGAAGGATGCCCGGCCCGGGTGGTGCCGGCCCGTCTGAGCCGCGGCCACCACGTAGCACTGGCACTCGATGGCGCGGGCACGGAGCAGCACCTGCGGGGTGGGGGGACACTGAGGGGGCGTGGGGGGCACCCGGGGGGCATGGGGGGCATGGGGGGCACGGAGCAGCACCTGCGGGGATGGGGAGACACTGAGGGGGTGTGGGGGGCACACGGAGGGCATGGGGGGCACCCAGGGGGCATGGGGGGCACATGGGAAGCATGGGGGGCACATGGGAGGCACGGGGGGCACACGGAGGGCATGGGGGGCACGGAGCAGCACCTGCGGGATGGGGGGACACTGAGGGGGCGTGGGGGGCACACGGGGGGCATGGGGGGCACAGAGCAGCACCTGTGGGGATGGGGAGACATTGAGGGGGCATGGGGAGCACAGGGGGGACATGGGGGCACATGGGGGGCACGGGGGGCACATGGGGGGCACATGGGGGGCACACAGCAGCACCTGCAGGGACGGGGAGACACTGGGAGGGCATGGGGGGCACATGGGGGGCACGGGCACAGGGGGCACATGGGGGGACAGGGGGGTCAGCCAGGGGGCATGGGGGGCACATGGGGGGCACGGGGGGCACATGGGGGGCACACGGGGGGCACACGGGGGGCATGCTGCAGCCCCAAGGGGGACAGGGGAGTCACTGAGGGGGCATGGGGGGCACACAGGGGGCACACAGGGGGCATTGCAGCCCTGAGGGGGCACACGGGGGGCACAGGACGTGGCACTTGTGTCAGGGGGCACACGGGGGGCACTCGGTGGCCTGGGCACGGATGGACAAGCAGCTGGGAGGGACATTGGGGGCACCTGGGGTGTCCCCAGCCCCACCCATGGGTGTCCCCAACCCTTCCCAGGTGCCCCCAGCCCCACCCACGGGTGCCCCAGCCCCACCCATGGGTGCTCCCAACCCCTCCCAGGGTGCCCCCAGCCCCCCATGGGTGCCCCAGCCCCATCCCGGGGTGTCCCCAACCCCTCCCCGGGTATCTCCAGCCCCCCGTGGGTGCCCCCAACCCTTTGGGAATGTCCCCAACCCCTCCCTGGGCATCCCCAGCCCCCGTGGGTGCCCCCAGCCCCACCCACGGGTGCTCCCAACCCCTCCCGGGGTGCCCCCAGCCCCACGTGGATGTCCCCAGCCCCCCATGGGTGCCCCAGCCCCACCCACGGGTGCCCCCAGCCCCTCCCAGGGTGCCCCCAGCCCTTTGGGAATGTCCCCAGCCCCCCGTGGGTGTCCCCAGCCCCTCCCAAGGTGCCCCCAGCCCCACCCATGAGCGCACCCAGCCCCATCCTGGGGTGTCCCCAGCCCCCCGTGGGTGCCCCCACCCCCACCCGTAGGTGCCCTCAACCCCCTGTGGGTGCCCCCAGCCCCCCGTGGATGCTCCCAACCCCTCCCAGGGTGCCCCCAGCCCCCCATTGGTGTCCCCAGCCCCATCCCGGGGTGTCCCCAACCCCTCCCCGGGTATCTCCAGCCCCCCGTGGGTGCCCCCAACCCTTTGGGAATGCCCCCAGCCCCCCATGGATGCCCCCAGCCCCACCCACGGGTGCTCCCAACCCCTCCCAAGGTGTCCCCAGCCCCACCCATGAGTGCCCCCAGCCCCACCCATGGGTGCCCCCTCACCTCCCAGTGTGCAGCTCCCGTGGGGACGGTGAAGGCCGAGGGGAAGGTGAGGATTTGGGCCCCAGCCCCGCGCAGGGCCTGCGCCAGCTCGGGGAAGCGAAGGTCATAGCACACAGCCAGGCCCAGCTGGGGGCACCCCGGGGTCAGCGAGGGCAGGGCACCCCCGGGACACCCCTGGGACACCCCTGGGATGCCCTTGGGGCACCCCTGGGACACCCTTGGGACACTCTGGGACACCTGGGACACCGCTGGGACACCCTTGGGGACACTGGGGATACTTGGGGACCCCTGGGGACAATCTGGGGACATTCAGGGACACCCAGGGGAACACTGGGGACACTCAGGGACACCCCTGGGACACTCAGGGACACCCCTGGGACACTCTAGGGACACCCAGGGGACACTTGGGGATGCCTGGAGACACCCCTGGGACACCCTTGGGACACCTGGGACACCCCTGGGGACACTGGGGAACCCCTGGGGACACCCCTGGGACACCTTTGGGACACTCTGGGACACCCCTGGGACACTCAGGGACACTCTGGGGGACACCGGGGACACTTGGGGACCCCTGGGGACACCCTGGGGACACCCCTGAGACACTTGGGGGACACTGGGGACACTCAGGGACCCCAGGGGACATTCAGGGACACCCTGGGGACACTTGGGGACACCCCTGGGACACTGTGGGGACACCGGGGACACTTGGGGATCCCTGGGGACACCCCTGGGACACCCAAGGGACACTTGGGGACCCCCTGGGGACACTCTGGGGACACTTGGGGACACTCAAGGACACTCAGGGACACCCTGAGGACACTTGGGGGACACTGGGGACACTCAGGGACACTCTGGGGACACCTTGGGGACACCTCTAGGATACTCTGGGACACTTGGGGACACTCAGGGACCCCTGGGGACACTTGGGGGACACTGGAGACACTTGGGGACACCCCTGGGACACCTGGGGACACTTGGGGACACTCAGGGACCCCTGGGGACACTTGGAGACAGTGGGGACACCCCTGGGACACCCTTGGGACACTCGAGGACAGCTTGGGACACTCAGGGACACCCTGGGGACACTGGGGACACCCTTGGGACACTCTGAGCGATCCCTGGGACACTCTGGGGGACACCTGGGACACCTGAGGACACTCAGGGACACCCCTGGGACACTTGGGGGACACTCAGGGACACCCTTGGGATACTCAGGGACACCCTGGGGACACCCTGGGGACCCTTGGGGACACCCGTGGGACCCCCTGGGACACCCTAGGGACACTCAGGGACACTCTGGGGGACACTGGGGACACTTGGGGACACTCAGGGACACTCTGGGGACACCTGGGGACACCCTTGGGACAGCTGGGGACACCCAGGGACACCCTGGGGACACTCAGGGACACCCAGGGGACCCTCGGGGCCACCCTGGGGACCCTCAGGGCCGTACCTTGCCCACAGGGGTGTCCACAGGTGGGAGCAGCTCCCGGCCGGGGTTGGTGAAGGAGCTCTCCCACAGGGACACCCTGAGAACCCTCGGGGACACCCTGGGGACTCCTGGGGACACCCAGGGGACACCCTGGGACACCCTGGGGACCCTCGGGGACACTGAGGACACTCAGGGACACTCTGGGGACACCCTGGGGAGACTCTGGGGACACCCTGGGGACACTCTGGGGACACCCTGGGACACTCTGGGGGACCCCTAGGACACGTGGGGGACACTGGGGAACCCCTGAAGACACCCCTGGGACACCCCTGGGACACTCTGGGACACCTGGGGACACCCAGGGGACATTCAGGGACCCCTGGGGACACTCAGGGACACCCAGGGGACACTCAGGGACCCCAGGGGACACTCAGGGACACCCTGGGGACAGCTGGGGACACCCCTGGGACACTCAGGGACACTCAGGGACACCCCCAGGACACCCCCGGGGCACACCTGGGACACCCTGGGGGACCCCTGGGACACCCTGGGGGACCCCTGGGGACACTCAGGGACACTCAGGGACACCCTGGGGGCACCTGGGGACACTCAGGGACCCCTGAGGACACCCTGGGGACACCCTGGGGACACCCCTGGGACACTCTGGGGACACCCCTGGGACACTCTGGGGGACACTAGGGATACTTGGGGATCCCTGGGACACCCTGGGGACACCCGGGGACTCTCAGGGACACCCAGGGACACCCAGGGGACCCTCAGGGCCGTACCTTGCCCACGGGGGTGTCGATGGCGGGGAGCAGCTCCTGGCTGGGGTTGGTGAAGGAGCTCTCACGCAGGGACACCCAGGGGACCCTCAGGGACACCCGGGGACACTCGGGGACACCCAGGGACACTCTGGGGATACTTGGGGGACACTGGGGACACTCAGGGACACTCTGGGGGACCCGTGGGACACTCTGGGACACTCTGGGGACCCTCAGGGACCCCTGGGGACACTCAGGGACACCCAGGGGACCCTCAGGGACACCCAGGGGACGCTCAGGGCCGTACCTTGCCCACGGGGGTGTCGATGGGCGGGAGCAGCTCCCGGCCGGGGTTGGTGAAGGAGCTCTCACACGGGGACACCCTGGGGACCCTCAGGGACACCCAGGGGACACCCAGGGGACACCCAGGAGACACTCAGGGCCGTACCTTGCCCACGGGGGTGTCGATGGGGGGGAGCAGCTCCCGGCTGGGGTTGGTGAAGGAGCTCTCCCATAGGGACACCCAGGGGACCCTCGGGGACACTCTGGGGACTCCTGGGGACACACAGGGGACACCCTGGGACACTGAGGACACTCAGGGACACTCTGGGGACACCCTGGGGACACCCTGGGGACACTCAGGGACACTCAGGGACACTCTGGGGACACCCTGGGGACACTTGGGGACACTCAGGGACTCCTGAGGACACCCTGGGGACACTGAGGACACTGGGGACACTCTGAGGACACCCTGGGACACTCTGGGGGACCCCTAGGACACTTGGGGGACACTGGGGAACCCCTGAAGACACCCCTGGGACACTCTGGGACACCTGGGGACACCCAGGGACACCCAGGGGACATTCAGGGACCCCTGGGGACACTCAGGGACACCCCTGGGACACTCAGGGACACTCAGGGACACCCCCAGGACACCCCCGGGGCACGCCTGGGACACCCAGGGGACCCCTGGGTACACTTAGGGACACCCCTGGGACACCCTGGGGGACCCCTGGGGACACTTGGGGACACTCAGGGACACTCAGGGACACCCTGGGGGCACCTGGGGACACTCAGGGACCCCTGAGGACACCCTGGGGACACCCTGGGGACACCCCTGGGACACTCTGGGGACACCCCTGGGACACTAGGGATACTTGGGGATCCCTGGGACACCCTGGGGACACCCGGGGACTCTCAGGGACACCCAGGGACACCCAGGGGACCCTCAGGGCCGTACCTTGCCCACGGGGGTGTCGATGGCGGGGAGCAGCTCCTGGCTGGGGTTGGTGAAGGAGCTCTCACGCAGGGACACCCAGGGGACCCTCAGGGACACCCGGGGACACTCGGGGACACCCAGGGACACTCTGGGGATACTTGGGGGACACTGGGGACACTCAGGGACACTCTGGGGGACCCGTGGGACACTCTGGGACACTCTGGGGACCCGTGGGACACTCTGGGACACTCTGCGGACCCTCAGGGACCCCTGGGGACACTCAGGGACACCCAGGGGACCCTCAGGGACACCCAGGGGACGCTCAGGGCCGTACCTTGCCCACGGGGGTGTCGATGGGCGGGAGCAGCTCCCGGCCGGGGTTGGTGAAGGAGCTCTCACGCAGGGCCGGGCCCCCCGGCAGCTCGGCATCAAACAGGTGAAGCTTCCGGTACGCGGCCACCACCCGGCCTGGGGGCATGGGAGGGACATGGGAGGGACATGGGGGGGACATGGGAGGGACATGGAGGGGACATGGGGACACCCGGGGGGGTGGGGACAGCAAGGGGGGGGTAGGGGTTGGGAATCTTTGGGACATGGAAGGGACACGGGGACATCCCGGGGGGGGGTTGGGGATTGGGGGGGTTGGGTGTGGGGTGTGGGGGTTGGGTTTTGGGGGGGGGGGGGGGGGGGTTGGGGTGTTTGGGTGGGGGGTGGGGGGGGGTGTGGGGTGGTTGGGTTTTGGGTGGGGGGGGGGGGGGTTGGGGTGGGGGGGGATATCCAGGGGGGGTTGGGAATCTTTGGGACATGGAGGGGACACGGGGACAGCCCAGGGGGTTGGGAGGGTTGGGGACACACGGGGTTGGGGGTGTGGAATGTTGGGGACACGGGATTTGGGTTGGGGGTGTGGGGGGTGGGGGGACACAGGGACATCGGGAGGTCAGGAATGTTGGGGACATGGGGATTTGGGATCTGGGGGACACAGGGGTGACACAGAGGTGACACAGGGTGACACAGGGTGACACGGGGTGACACAGGGGTGACACAGAGTGACAGGGGGTGACACAGGGGTGACCCAGGGGTGACAGGGGTGACACAGGGGTGACACAGAGTGACAGGGGGTGACACTGGGGTGACACAGGGGTGACAGGGGGTGACACAGGGGTGACAGGGGGTAACACAGGGGTGACACAGGGGTGACACAGGGGTGACAGGGGGTGACGGGGTGACAGGGGGTGACACGGGTGACAGGGAGTGACACAGGGGTGACACAGGGTGACAGGGGGTGACACAGGGGTGACCCAGGGGTGACACGGGGGGACACAGGGTGACGGGGTGACACAGGGGTGACACAGGGGTGACACAGGGTGACACGGGGTGACAGGGGTACAGGGGTGACACGGGGTGACACGGGGTGACACGGGGTGACCCAGGGTGACCCAGGGTGACAGCACCATGTCCCACCAGAGCTGTCCAGCAGCAGGTGACAGTTGTAGATGCGGCCGGTGCTGTCCCAGTCGTGGCCACGCTCGTGGAAGCCCCCGAGGGAGAGCCACACGTCACATTCCCTGCGGGGACACACGCCCGTGGCACATCCCGGCCCTGCCCCAGCCCTGACCCCATCCTGGCCCCAGCCCTGTTCCCTGGCCCCATCCTGGCCCCAGCCCTGTTCCCTGTCCCTATCCCGGCCCTGGCCCCATCCCTGTCCCTGGCCCCATTCCTGTTCCCTGTCCCCATCCCAGCCCTGGCCCCATCCTGGCCCTGACCCCATCCCTGTTCCCTGGCCCCATTCCTGTTCCCTGGCCCTATCCCTCTTCCCTGGCCCCATCCCAGCCCTGGCCCCATCCCGGCCCTGACCCCATCCCTGTTCCCTGTCCCCATCCCTGTTCCCTGACCCCATCCCTGTTCCCTGGCCCCATTCCTGTTCCCTGTCCCCATATCCTGTTCCCTGTTCCCATCCCTGTCCCCATATCCCATTCCTATCCCTGTCCCCATCCCTCTCCCCATCCCTGTTCTCTGTCCCCATATCCCATCCCTGTTCCCTGTCCCCGCACCAGTCCAAGGGATGGGGTTGAAAACAAGAGCAGGGACAGGAATTGGGATGGGGATGGGGACAGGGACAGGATGGGGGACAGGGATGGAAACAGGGATCAGGGATCAGGGACAGGGATGGGATCAGGGATCAGGGACAGGGATGAGATCGGGGACAGAAGGAGCTGGGAACAGAAGATGGGGTGAGGAACAGGGACAGAGACAGGTCCAGGAGTCCCCGGGTGTCCCTTGGCACCCCCGGGTGTCCCTTGCCATCCCCAGCTGCCCCCAGGTCCCCCCAAATGTCCCCGATTCCCCCCTGGCACCCTCAGGTGTCCCCTGGCACCCCCAATGTCCCCAGGTGTCCCCTAGCACCCCCAGGTGTTCCTTGGCACCCCCAGGTGTCCCCAGGTCCCCCGGTGTCCCTTGGCACCCCCAAATGTCCCCTGGCACTCCCAGGTGTCCCCAGGTCCCCTCGATGTCCCCCAGTGTCCCTTGGCATCCTCAGCTGCCCTCAGGTGCCCCCAATGTCCCCAGGTCCTCCCTGGCACCCCCAATGTCCCCAGATGTCCCCAATGTTCCCAGGTGCTTCCTGGCATCCTCACGTGTCCCCTGGCACCCCCAGCTACCCCCAGGTGCCCCCAATGTCCCCAGATACCCCCAGCTGTCCCCTGGCACCCCCAGGTCCCCCCAATATCCCCAGCTGTCCCCAGGCACCCCCAGCACCCCCAGGTGTCCCCAGCTCCCTCCAGCACCCTCACCTGCCCCCAGGCACCCCCAGCTGTCCCCAGGCACCCCCAGGTGCCCCCAATGTCCCCAAGCACCCCCAATGTCCGCAGATGTCCCCAGGCACCCCCAGCTGCCCCCAGGTGTTCCCAATGTCCCCAGGTGTCCCCTGGCACCCCCAGCTGTCCTTTGGCATCCCCAATGTCCCCTGGCATCCCCAGCTGTCCCCAGGTCCCCCCAATGTCCCCAGGTATCCCCAGATATCCCCAGCTGTCCTTTGGCACCCCCAGCTGTCCCCTGGCATCCCCAGCTACCCCCAGATGTCCCCCAGGCACCCCCAGCTGCCCCCAGGTGCCTCCTGGCATCCCCAGCACCCCCAGGTACCCCCAGGTGCCCGTGCCTGGCCAGCTGCCGGTAGCGCCCCACGATGTCCCCGTCGAGGGGCTCTGCCAGCGCCAGGCTCTGCTGGGGCCCGTCCCCGATGAAGTCGAAGCCCTCGGGCAGGAACACGGCCCGGGCGCCCCGCGCCGCCGCCCGCCGCACCAGCGCCGAGCACTGCTGCCAGTTGTGCTCCTTGTCCGCCGTCGAGGTCACCTGCACCACCCCCACCAGCGCGCCCGGGGGCGCCGTGGGGCCGGGGGAGGCCGTGGGGCAGGGGGAGGCTGCCATGGCCATGGCCAGGGGGCTGTGGGGCAAGGGGGCATCATTGAAGGGGGCAGGGGGACACTGCCAGCCCTGGGGATGCCGTGGGGTTTGGGGAGGCCGTGGGGCTGGGGGACGCCGTGGGGCTGGGGGAGGCTGCCATGGCCAGGGGGCTGTGGGGCAAGGGGGCATCATGGGGGACCTCAGTGGGATTGGGGACACTGTGGGGCAGGGGGAGGCTGTGGGGCAGGGGGAGGCTGCCATGGCTGGGGGGCTGTGGGGCAAGGGGGCATCATGGGGGACCTCAGAGGGATTGGGGGCACCGCAGGGCAAGAGGACACCATGGGGCAAGGGGATACCATGGGGCTCAGGGATGCTGCCATGGCCGTGGGGCTGTGGGGCAAGGGGACATCATGGGGGATCTCAGAGGGACTGGGGGACACCGCTGTGGCCAGGGGGCTGTGGGGCAAGGGGGCATCATGGGGGACCTCAGAGGGATTGGGGATGCTGTGGGGCTCGGGGACACAGCTGGGCTCGGGGATGCTGCCATGGCCAGGGGGCTGTGGGGCAAGGGGGCATCATGGGGGACCTCAGAGGGACTGCGGGACACTGCTGGGCAAGGGGACAGTGCGGGGCAAGGGGATGCCGTGGGGCAGGGGGACGCTGCCATGGCCGGGGGGCTGTGGGGAGGGAACACCACTGAAAGGGACTGAAAGACACTGCTATGGCCATGGGGACACTATGGGGCAAGGGGACGCTGCCATGGCTGGGGGGCTGTGAGGCAAGCGGGCATCATGGGGGACCTCAAAGGGATTGGGGACACCATGGGGCAAAGGGACACTGCTGGGCTCAGGGACACTGCCATGGCCAGGGGGCTGCGGGGCAAGGGGGAATCATGGGGGACCTCAGAGGGACTGGGGGACACTGCTGGGCAAGAGGACACCGTGGGGCAAGGGGATACCATGGGGCTCAGGGACGCTGCCATGGCCAGGGGGCTGTGGGGCAAGGGGACGCTGTGGGGGACTTCAGAGGGACTGGAGACACCGTGGGGCAGGGGGACGCCGTGGGGCAGGGGGATGCTGTGGGGCAGGGGGAGGCTGCCATGGCCGGGGGACTGTGGGGCAAGGGGGCATCGTGGGGGACCTCAAAGGGATTGGGGACACCGTGGGGCTCAGGGATGCTGTGGGGCAGGGGGACGCTGCCATGGCCATGGGGCTGTGGGGCAAGGGGGCATCATGGGGGACCTCAGAGGGATTGGGGACACCACGGCGCAAGGGAACACTATGGGGCAAGGGGACACTGCCATGGCCGTGGGGCTGTGGGGCAAGGGGACGCTGTGGGGGACTTCAGAGGGACTGGGGACACCGTGGGGCAGGGGGACGCCATGGGGCAGGGGGAGGCTGCCATGGCTGGGGGGCTGTGGGGCAAGGGGGCATCATGGGGGACCTCAGAGGGATTGGGGACACTGTGGGGCAGGGGGACGCCGTGGGGCAGGGGGACACTGCCATGGCTGTGGGGCTGTGGGGAGGGGACGCTGTGGGGGACTTCAGAGGGACTGGGGACACCGTGGGGCAGGGGGATGCTGTGGGGCAGGGGGATGCTGTGGGGCAGGGGGATGCTGTGGGGCAGGGGGACTTCAGAGGGACTGGGGACACCGTGGGGCAGGGGGATGCTGTGGGGCAGGGGGACACCATGGGGCACAGGGACGCCGTGGGGCAGGGGGACACCATGGGGCACAGGGACGCCGTGGGGCAGGGGGACAGCGCCATGGCCATGGGGACACCGCTGTGGCCATGGGGCTGAGGGGAGAGGACACTGTGGGGCACCTCAAAGGGACTGGGGGACACCGCCACGGCTATGGGGCTGTGGGGAGGGGATGCTGTGGGGGGCTTGAAGGGGACTGGGGGACACCGCCATGGCTGTGGGGACACCGCTGGGGCTGTGGGGTGTGGGGTGTGGGGAGGGGACTCTGTGGGGCACCTCAAAGGGACTGGGGACACCACCATGGCCAGGGACATCATGGGGGACCTCAAAGGGACAGGGACACACCGCTGTGGCCATGGGGCTGTGGGGACTCTATGGGGCATCTCAGAGGGGCTGGGGGACACCACCATGGCTGTGGGGACACCGTGGGGCTGTGGGGCTGTGGGGCTGTGGGGCGGAGACTCTGTGGGGCACCTCAGAGGGACTGGGGGCATCACACAGGGACCAGCCTGGGACACGTGACACCCATGGGGACACCCCGGGGTCACCCCACAGGCACCAGGGTCACCCCACAGGGACTGGGACACCCATGGGGTCACCCCCTGGACATTGGGGTCACCCCAAAGGGAGCAGGGGCACCCCAAAGGGACTGGGACACCCATGGGGTCACCCCATAGGGATTGAGACACTCCAGGGTCACCCCAAAGGGACCAGGGTCACCCCACAAGGACCTGGTACACCCCACGGGGTCACCCCAAAGGGACTAGGACACCCATGGGGTCACCCCCTGGACATTGGGGTCACCCCAAAGGGACCATGGTCACCCCACAGGGATCAGGACACCCATGGGGACACCCCAAGGTCACCCCAAAGGGATTGGGACACCCATGGGATCACCCCCTGGACATTGGGATCACCCCAAAGGGACCAGGATCACCCCACAGGAACTGGGACACCCCAGGGTCACCCCAAAGGGATTGGGACACCCATGGGGTCACCCCCCTGGACATTGGGGTCACCCCATAGGGACTGGGACACCCAAGGGGTCACCCCAAAGGAACCAGGGTCACCCCACAGGGACTGGGACATCCATGGGGTCACCCCCCTGGACATTGGGGTCACCCCAAAGGGTCTAGGGTCACCCCACAGGGACTGGGACACCCCAGGGTCACCCCAAAGGGTCTAGGGTCACCCCACAGAGACTGGGACACCCCAGGGTCACCCCCTGGACATTGGGGTCACACCAAAGGGACCAGGGTCACCCCATAGGGACTGGGACACCCATGGGGTCACCTCAGGGTCACCCCAAAGGGACCAGGGGTCACCCCAAAGGGACTGGGACACGCCAGGGTCACCCCCTGGACATTGGGGTCACCCCAAAGGGACCAGGGTCACCCCACAGGGACCAGGACACCCATGGGGTCACCCATTGGACATTGGGGTCACCCCAGAGGGACCAGGGTTACCCCACAGGGACTGAGACACCCCAGGGTCACCCCACAGGGACCTGGGACACCCATGTGGTCACCCCCTGGACATCGGGGTCACCCCAAAGGGAACAGGGGCACCCCGCAGGGACTGGGACACCCCAGGGTCACCCCAAAGGGATTGGGACACCCATGGGGTCACCCCCTGGACATTGGGGTCACTCCAAAGGGACTGGGACACCCCGGGGTCACCCCAAAGGGACCAGGGTCACCCCACAGGGACCAGGACACCCATGGGGTCACCCCAAAGGGATCAGGGTCACCCCATAGGGACTGGGACACCCCAGGGTCACCCCACAGAGACTGGGACACCCCAGGGTCACCCCCTGGACATTGGGGTCACCCCAAAGGATCCAGGGTCACCCCACAGGGACCTGGGGCACCCCCGTGTCCCCCCCTCGGGGTATTTGGGGTCTCCCCCCGGGGTTTTTGGGTCTCCCCCCGGGGTTTTTGGGGTCCCCCGGTACCTGCCCGTGCTGCTGCAGCTCTGGGGGGCTCTCGGGGCTCTGGGGGGGCAGCGCAGCAGGGCCCGGGGGGTCACCCTCAGCCTGGGGGGAGAGGGGGGACCCCCAAATTGGGGAGGGGTCACATGGCTGGGGTTGGGGGGGGACTGGGAATCTGCCCCCCCAAAAACTGCCCCAAAACTGCCCCAAACACCCCCCAAAACTGCCCCAAACACCCCCAAACTGCCCCAAATTAGGGAGGGGTCACACAGCTGGGGTGGGGGGGGAACGGGAAACCACCCCCCCAAAAAAAACCCAAAAACGCCAAACACCCCCCAAAAAGCCCAAGAGCCCCAAATTGGGGAGGGGGTCACACAGCTGGGGGGGGGGGGAACCGGAAGCCGCCCCCCCAAAAACTGCCCAACACCCCCAAACTGCCCCAAACAGCCCCAAAACTGCCCCAAACACCCCCCAAAACTGCCCCATACAGCACCAAACTGCCCCAAAACTGCCCCAAACACCCCCAAACTGCCCCAAAACTGCCCCAAACACCCCCAAACTGCCCCAAACAGCCCCAAAACTGCCCCAAACAGCCCCAAAACTGCCCCAAAAAGCCCAAAACTGCCCCAAAACTGCCCCAAACAGCCCAAACTGCCCCAAACACCTCCAAAAACTGCCCCAAACGCCCCAAAACTGCCCAAACAGCCCCAAAAGCCCCAAAATGCCCCAAACGCCCCAAAACTGCCAAAACGCCCAAAACTGCCCCAAACAGCCCAAAACTGCCCCAAACACCCCCAAAACTGCCCCAAACAGCCCCAAAACTCCCCCAAAACTGCCCAAACGCCCCCCAAACTGCCCCAAAAACAGCCCCAAAACTCCCCCAAACAGCCCCAAACTGCCCCAACGCCCCAAAAGCCCCTAAAAACAGCCCCAAACTCCCCAAAACAGCCCCAAACTGCCCCAAACAGCCCCAAAAACATGCCCCAAATCCACCCCCAAAAAAATGCCCCAAAATGCCCCAAACAGCCCCAAACTGCCCCAAATTGCACCCAAACTGCCCCAAACACCCCCAAAACTGCCCCAAACAGCCCAAAATGCCCCAAAACGCCCCAAACTGCCCCAAAACGCCCCAAAATGCCCCAAACTGCCCTAAACTGCCCCACATGTCCCAAAACTGCCCCAAAATGCCCGAAAACTGCCCCAAAACGCCCCAAAACTGCCCCACATGTCCCAAAACTGCCCCAAAATGCCCCAAAAAGCCTCAAAACTGCCCCAAAACTTCCCCAAAATGCCCCAAACTGCCCCAAAAAGCCTCAAAAATGCCCGAAAATGCCCCAAAACTGCCCCAAACGACCCCAAAATGCCCCAAAACTTCCCCAAAAAGCCCCAACAAAACTGCCCCAAACAGCCCCAACAGCCCCAAACTCCCCCAAACACCAAACAGCCCCAAACTGCCCCATACAGCCCCAAAACTGCCCCAAAACCCCCAAACAACTGCCCCAAACACCCCCAAAACTGCCCAAAACGCCCCAAAACACCCCCAATGCCCCAAACAGCCCCAAAACTGCCCAAAACAGCCCAAAACTGCCCCAAACAGCCCCAAACTGCCCCAAAACGCCCCAAACTGCCCCAAACAGCCCCAAACTGCCCCAAAACAGCCCCAAACTGCCCCAAAACACCCCAAAACTGCCCCAAAACACCAAACTGCCCCAAACAGCCCCAAACTGCCCCATACAGCCCAAAAACTGCCCCAAACACCCACAAAGGCCCCAAAACACCCCCAAACTGCCCCAACACCCCAAACTGCCCCAAAACGCCCCAAAACTGCCCCAAACAGCCCAAAACTGCCCCAAACACCCCCAAAACTGCCCCAAACAGCCCCAAAAACTGCCCCAAACTGCCCCAAACACCCCCAAACTGCCCCAAACTGCCCCAAACTGCCCCAAACAGCCCCAAACTGCCCCAAAACTGCCCCAAACACCCCCAAAACTGCCCCAAACTGCCCCAAACAGCCCCAAAACTGCCCCAAACATCCCCAAACCTGCCCCCAAATTGGGGAGGGGTCACACAGCTGGGGTGGGGGGGGGGAACCGGGAACCCGCCCCCCCCAAAAAACCCCCGAAAACTGCCCCAAACAGCCCCAAACACCCCCAAAACTGCCCCAAATTTGACCCCAAACTACCCCAGGCCCCCCAAACCGCCCCAAATACCCCCCAAAACTGCCCCAAATTTGACTCCAAAGTAACCCCAGACCCCCCAAAACTGCCCCAAATACCCCCCAAAACTGCCCCAAATACCCCCAAACTGCCCCAATTTGGATCCCAAGCTACCCCCAGCACACGCAACCCCCCAAAAAACTACCCCGAGCCCCCCCAAAAACTGCCCCTAGCCTCCAAAAACTGCCCCAGCCCCCCAAAAAACTGCCCCCAAGCCCCCCGAACTGCCCCAACCCCCCCCCAACACCCCTAAAACTGCCCCAATTCGGATCCCAAAGTAACCCCAGGCATCCCAAAACTGCCCCAAATTTGACCCCAAAATACCCCAGGCACCCCAAAAACTGCCCCAAAACCGCCCAAAATTTGACTCCAAAGTAACCCCAGGCCCCCCCAACCCCCCCCAACACCCCTAAAACTGCCCCAATTTGAATCCCAAAGTAACCCCAGGCCCCCAAAAACCGCCCCGAATCCCCCCCAAAACTGCCCCAAATTTGACTCCAAAGTAACCCCAGACCACTAAAAATTGCCACAAACCCCCCCCAAAACTGCCCCAAATACCCCCAAACTGCCCCAATTTGGATCCCAAACTACACCCAGCACCCATAACCCCTCTCAAACTACCCCGAGCCCCCCAAAAAGTGCCCCAAATACCCCCCAAACCTGCCCCAAATTTGACCCCAAAGTACCCCAGGTACCCCAAACTGCCCCAATTTGGATCCCAAGCTACCCCCAGCACCCGCAACCCCCCAAAAAACCACCCCGAGCCCCCCAAAAACTGCCCCAACCCCCTCACAAACTACCCCCAGCCCCCCCAACCCCCCTCCCAATCACCCCCCAAATCCCCCACACCCCCGCCCTCCCCCCAGCCCCCAAAACCCCCCACTTTTTCCCGGTTTTTAGCCCCATTCCCTCACATTCCCCGCCGGAGGCAGCGCGGGCAAAGTTCCCCCCCCACCCCCACAACCTCCGGCCCTGCCCTCACCCAAAATGGCGCCGCTTCTCCCTCACCCGAGTCAAAGATGGCGGCCGGAAGTGGCGGCTTCACTTCCGGCGCGGGACCGGAAAAGGAGGGCCCGCGCGGGCAAAGATGGCGGAGCCGGGGAAGGGGCGAGGGGCGGCCCCGGCGGGGAAGGGGCTGAGCGCAGAACAGGTCAGGGGGGAAAAAGGGGATTGGAGAGGGGGGCTGGGCATGGGGAGAGGCCCCCCCGGAGCTGGGAAGGGGGTGGGGAGTGAGGGGGGGGGTGTTTGAGGGGCTGTGGAGGGAACCTGAGGGGGGGGGGGCTGGGGGTGGGCGTGAGGGGAAAGTGGGGAATGGGGGGGGGTCTGTGGGGTCGGGAGGGGTCTGTGGGATCAGGGGGGGTCGCTGATAACGGGGAGGGGTCGCTGATAAGGGGGAGGGGTCTCTGATAATGGGGAGTGGGTCCGTGATAACGGGGGTGGGTCGCTGATAACGAGGAGGGGTCGCTGATAACGGGGGGGTCCTTGTAAAAGGGAGGGGTCCCTGAAAAGGGGAGGGGGGGGGTCGCTGATAACGGGGGGGGGGGGTTGTGATAACGGGGAGGGGTCGCTGATAAGGGGGAGGGGTCTCTGTAATGGGTGGGTCCCTGATAACGGGGGGGAGGTCGCTGATAACGAGGAGGGGTCGCTGATAACGGGGAGGGTCTCTGACAAAGGGGGGGGTCGCTGATAAGGGGGAGGGGTCTCTGATAATGGGGAGTGGGTCCCTGATAACGGGGGGGGGTCGCTGATAACGAGGATTGGTCGCTGATAACGGGGGGGGGGTCTGTGGGGTCAGGGGGCGTCCCTGATAACGGGGGGGGGGTCGCTGATAACGGGGAGGGTCTCTGACAAGGGGGGGGGGTCGCTGATAAGGGGGAGGGATCTCTGATAAGGGGGAGTGGGTCGCTGATAATGGGGAGGGGTCTCTGATAACGGGGGGGGTCCCTGATAACGGGGGGAGGTCAATGATAACGGGGAGGGTCTCTGACAAGGGGGGGGTCGCTGATAAGGGGGAGGGGTCTCTGATAATGGGGAGTGGGTCCTTGATAACGGGGAGGGGTCGTTGATAAGGGGGAGGGGTCTCTGATAATGGGGAGTGGGTCCCTGATGACGGGGGGGGTGCTGATAACGGGGGGGGGTCGCTGATAAAGGGGAGGGATCTCTGACGGGGGGGGTCGCTGATAATGGGGAGGGATCGTTGATAAGGGGGAGGGGTCTCTGATAAGGGGGGGGCTCTGATAAAAGGGAGGGGTCGCTGATAATGGTGGGGGGGTCACTGATAACGAGGAGGGGCCGCTGATAACAGGGAGGGTCTCTGACAAGGGGGGGGTCGCTGATAACGGGGAGGGGTCTCTGATAATGGGGAGGGGTCCCTGATAACGGGGGGGGTCTCTGATAATGGGGTGTGGGTCCCTGATAACGGGGGGGGTCTCTGATAATGGGGTGGGGTCCCTGATAACGGGGGGGTCTGTGGGGTCAGGGGGGTCCCTGATAACGGAGGGGTCGCTGATAACGGGGAGGGTCCCTATAACGGGGGGGGGTGGTCTCTGATAAAGGGGAGGAATCTCTGACAAGGGGGGGGGCCCCCTGATAAAAAGGAGGGGGTCCCTGATAACGGGGGGGGTCGCTGATAACGGGAGGGTCGCTGATAACGGGGGGGTCGCTGATAAGGGGGGGGTCGCTGATAATGGGGAGTGGGTCCCTGATAACGGGGAGGGGTCGCTGATAACGGGGAGGGGGGGTCCCTGATAACGGGGGGGGGTCCCTGATAACGGGGGGGTCCCTGATAACGGGGGGGGGTCCCTGATAACGGGGGGGGTCGCTGATAACGGGAAGGAGGGGTCTGGGGCTGGGGGGGCTGGGGAATGGGGAGGGAAGGAGGGGCCTGGTGTGGGGCTGGGGGGATTCCCCATTCCCAAATTCCCCACCCCCAATCCCAAATTCCCCACCCCATTCCCAAATTCCCCACCCCCATTCCCAAGTTTCCCACCCCAATCCTGAATTTCTCACCCCATTCCCGGCTCTCCAATGGTGTTGTTTTTGTTTTTGTTTGTTGTTTGTTGTGTTGTTTTTGTTTGTTGTGTTGTTTTTGTTTTTGTTTGTCCAATCCCAGCTGATCCCAATCCCAATTTGTCCCAATTCTGGCTGATTCCAATCCCAGCTGATCCCGATCCCGCAGGTCGTGTCCCACTTTAACCTCCTCCTCCCCATCCCAGTTGACCCCAATCCCAATCCCAGTTGATCCCGATCCCAGTTGATCCCGATCCCAATCCCAGTTGATCCCAGTTTATCCCAATCCCAGAGGTTGTATCGCGCTTTAACCGCTTCCTGCCTAGTCCCAGTTAATCCCAGTTGATCCCAGTTTATCCCAATTCCAATCCTGCAGGTTGTGTCACGCTTTAACCGCCTCCTCCCCAATCCCAGTTTATCCCAATCCCAGTTTATCCCAGTTTATCCCGGTTTATCCCTATGCCAGTTGATCCCAGTTTATGCCAGTTGATCCCGGTTTATCCCGGTTGATCCCAGTTTATCCCAGCTGATTCCAGTTGATCCCGGTTTATCCCAATCCCGGTTGATCCCGATTGATCCCGGTTTATCCCGGTTGATCCCAGCTGATCCCAGTTGCTCCCAGTTGATCCCAGTTGTTGTGTTTGTCCCCAGGTGGTGTCGCGCTTTAACCGCCTGCGGCAGGACCAGCTGATCCCAATCCCAGTTGCTCCCAGTTGATCCCAGTTTGTCCCCAGGTGGTGTCGCGCTTTAACCGCCTGCGGCAGGACCAGCTGATCCCAATCCCAGTTGCTCCCAGTTGCTCCCAGTTGATCCCAGTTTGTCCCCAGGTGGTGTCGCGCTTTAACCGCCTGCGGCAGGACCAGCTGATCCCAATCCCAGTTGCTCCCAGTTGATCCCAGTTTGTCCCCAGGTGGTGTCGCGCTTTAACCGCCTGCGGCAGGACCAGCTGATCCCGATCCCAGTTGCTCCCAGTTGATCCCAGTTTGTCCCCAGGTGGTGTCGCGCTTTAACCGCCTGCGGCAGGACCAGCTGATCCCAATCCCAGTTGCTCCCAGTTGCTCCCAGTTGATCCCAGTTTGTCCCCAGGTGGTGTCACGCTTTAACCGCCTGCGGCAGGACCAGCGGGGTTTGGCCTCCAAAGCGGCCGAGCTGGAGCTGGAGCTCAACGAGCACAGGTGGGGCTGGGGGATTTGGGGTGAATTTAGGGGGATTTGGGTGGGCTTGGGGTGGGTTTGGGGTGGGTTTGGGGTGGGTTTGATGGATTTGGGATGGGTTTGGGGTGATTTGGGGCGGATTTGGGGGGATTTGGGTGGGTTTGGGGTGGGTTTGGGGTGGGTTTGGGGTGGATTTAGGGTGGATTTGATGGATTTGGGATGGGTTTGGGGTGATTTGGGGCGGATTTAGGGGGATTTGGGGGGATTTGGGTGGGCTTAGGGTGGATTTGGGGTGGGTTTGGGTGAATTGGGGCGGGTTTGGGGTGATTTGGGTGGATTTGGGGGGATTTAGGGTGAATTTAGGGGGATTTAGGGGGATTTGGGTGGGCTTGGGGTGATTTGGGATGGATTTAGGTGGGTTTGGGTGGGTTTGGGGTGGATTTAGGGGGTTTGGGGGGTTTTGGTGGTTTGGGGTGGGTTTGGGGGGTTTGGGTGGATTTAGGGTGGATTTGTGATTTGGGTGGGTTTGGGTGAGTTGGGGCGGATTTAGGGGGATTTGGGGTTTGGGTGGTTGGGGTGATTTGGTGGATTTGATGGATTTGGGCTGGGTTTGGAGTGATTTGGGCGATTTAGGTGGATTTGGGGGGATTTGGGTGGGTTTGGGATGGATTTAGGGTGGATTTGATGGATTTGGGATGGGTTTGGGGTGTTTGGGGCGGATTTAGGGGGTTTTGGGGGATTTGGGTGGGCTAGGGTGGATTTGGGTGGATTTGGGTGAATTGGGGTGGGTTTGGGGTGATTTGGGTGGATTTGGGGGGATTTAGGGTGAATTTAGGGGGATTTAGGGGATTTGGGTGGGCTTGGGGTGATTTGGGATGGATTTGGGTGGGTTTGGGTGGGTTTGTGATAGATTTACGTGGGTTTGGGATGGGTTCGGGTGGATTTAGGGTGGATTTTATGGATTTGGGATGGATTTGGGTCAATTTGGGGTGGATGTAGGTGGGTTTGTGATGGATTTGGGTGGGTTTGGGTGGGTTTGGGAGGATTTGGGTGGGTTTGGATGGATTTGGGTGGGTTTGGATGGATTTGGGGTGAGTTTGGGTGAGTTTGGGAAGATTTGGATGCATTTGGGGTGAGTTTGGGTGAGTTTGGGAGGATTTGGGGGATTTGGGTGGATTTGGGGTGGGTTTGGGTGGGTTTGGGATGGATTTGGGTGGGTTTGGGGGAATTTGGGTGGGTTTGGGGTGGGTTTGTGATGGATTTGGATGGATTTGGGGTGGATTTAGGGTGGATTTGATGGATTTGGGGTGGGTTTGGGGTCGATTTGGATGGATTTGGGGTGATTTGGATGCATTTGGGGTGGATTTGGGGTGGATTTAGAGTGATTTGGGATAGATTTGGATGGGTTTGTGATGGATTTGGGTGGATTTGGGGTGGATTTGTGTGGATTTGGGTCGATTTGGGATGGATTTGGGTGGATTTGGGATGGATTTGGGTGAATTTGGGATGGATTTGGGTGGATTTGGGTGGATTTGGGATGGATTTGGGTGAATTGGGATGTATTTGGATAGATTTGGGATGGAATTGGGTTGGATTTGGGATGGATTTAGGGTGGATTTAGGGTGGATTTGATGGGTTTGGGGTGATTTGGATGCATTTGGGATGGATTTGGATGGATTGGGGTGTATTTGGATAGATTTGGGATAGATTTAGGTGGATTTGGGATGGATTTGGGTGGGTTTAGGGTGGATTTGATAGGTTTGGGGTGTATTTGGATAGATTTGGGATAGGTTTAGGTGGATTTGGGATGGATTTGGGTGGGTTTGGGGTGGATTTAGGGGACCCTGATCCCGATTTCCCCAGCCTGGTGATCGAGACCCTGCGGGAAGTGGATCCCACCCGGAAGTGCTTCCGCATGGTCGGGGGGGTGCTGGTGGAGAGAACGGTCAAGGAGGTGCTGCCTGCACTGGAGAGCAACAAGGAGCAGGTCTGGGCTGCCTGGGGGATCCCAAAATCCACTGGGGGATCCTAAAATCCTCTGGGGGATCCCAAAATCCTCTGGGAGATCCTAAAATCCACTGGGGGATCCCAAAATTCACTGGGGGGTCCCATAAAAATACAGTGGGAGATCCCTAAACCCACTGGGATCCCATAAAAATGCACTGGGATCCACTTAAAATCCAGTGGTATAGCCTAAAATTTCACTGGGAGATTTCAAAGTCCACTGGGATCCCATAAAAATTCACTGGGATCTCCTAAAAGTCCACTGGGAGATTTCAAAATCCAGTGGGATCCCATAAAAACCCAGTGGGAGATCCCAAAGTGTGCTGGGATCCCCTAAAAATCTACTGGGATCTCCTAAAAGTCCACTGGGAGATGCCAAAATCCACTGGGATCCCCTAAAAATCCACTGGGAGGTCCCAAAATCCCCTGGGATCCCTTAAAAACCTAGTGAGAGATGCCAAAGTCCAGTGTGGGATCCTGTTAAAATCCAGTGGGATCCCCTAAAAATCTGCTGGGATATCACAAAATCCACTGGGATCCCCTAAAAATCCACTGGGAGGTCCCAAAATCCACTGGGGTCCCATTAAATCCATTGGGGCATCCCAAAATCCACTGGGGGATCCCAAAATCCACTGGGGGATCCCAAAATTCACTGGGATCCCATAAAAATCTACTGGGATCTCCCAAAATCCGAAGACCCCATGGGGAGCCCAAAAAAATTTGCTGGGAGGACCCCAAAAACCTCTCAGAATCTTTTTCCCTTTATTTTGTTCTTCTTTTTGCCCCCTTTTTTGTTCTTATTTTTTATCCTGTTTTTTCCCCCACTTTTTTTCTTTTTTCCCCCCATTTTTCGCTTTTTCCTCGTTTTTCTGCCCCTTTCCTTCCCCTTTTCTTTCTCCTTTTCCCCCCTTCCTCTCCCATTTTTCCCCCATTTCCCCCCATTTTCCCCCATTCCCAAACTGACCACACCCCTCTCTCTTTTCCCATTTCTCCCATTTCACTCATTTTTCCCAATTTCCCCGTTTTTCCCCCCAGATCTCCAAGGTGGTCGAGGCCCGTTTTTCCTGTTTTTCCCAATTTCCCACTTTTTCCCCCCAGATCTCCAAGCTAACTGAGCCCCATTTTTTCCCCATTTTTCCCCATATTTCCCCATTTTCCCCCCATTTTTTCCCCCACTCCCAAACTGACCACACCCCTCTCTTTTCCCATTTTTCCCATTTTTCCCAATTTCTCTGTTTTTCCCCCAGATCTCCAAGCTGATCGAGGCCCATTTTTTCCCCCCATTTTCCCCCCATTTTCCCTCCATTTTTTCCCCGTTTTTCCCCATTATTCCCCATTTTCCCCCCATTTTCCCCCCATTTTTTCCCCATTTTTCCCCATTTTTTTCCCATTTTTCCCCATTTCCCCCCATTTTTTCCCTATTTTTCCCCCATTCCCAAACTGACCACACTCCTCTCTCTTTTCCCATTTTTTCCATTTTTCCCAATTTCCCAGTTTTTCCCCCAGATCTCCAAGCTGATCGAGGCCCCTTTTTCCCCCCTTTTTCTCCCCATTTCCCCCCCATTTTTTCCCCATTTTCCCCTCATTTTCCCCCCATTTTTTCCCTGTTTTTCCTCCACTCCCAAACTGACCACACCCCTCTCTTTTCCCATTTTTCCCATGTTTCCCAATTTCCCTGTTTTTCCCCCAGATCTCCAAGCTGATCGAGGCCCATTTTTTCCCCCCATTTCCCCCATTTTTCCTGATTTTTCGCCATTTTCCCCTCATTTTTTCCCCATTTTTTCCCCATTTTTCCCCATTTTCTGCCCTTTTTCTCCCCATTTTTTCCCCATTCCCAAGCTCACTGAGCCCCATTTTCCCCCATTTCCCCCATTCCCAAACTGACCACAGCTCTCTCTCTATTCCCATTTCTCCCGTTTTTCCCAATTTCCCTGTTTTCCCCCCAGATCTCCAAGCTGACCGAGCCCCATTTTTCCCCCACTGTTTCCCTCATTTTTTCCCTCATTTTTTCCCCATTTTTTCCCTCATTTTTTCCCTCATTTTTTCCCTCATTTTTTCCCCATTTTTTCCCCATTTTTTCCCCATTTTTCCCCATTTTCCCCCATTTTTTTCTCATTTTCCCCCATTCCCAAACTGACCACATCTCTCTCTCTCTTCCCATTTCTCCCGTTTTTCCCAATTTCCCAGTTTTTCCCCCAGATCTCCAAGCTGATCGAGCCCCTTTTTCCCCCCTTTTTCTCCCCATTTCCCCCCCATTTTTTCCCCATTTTCCCCTCATTTTCCCCCCATTTTTTCCCTGTTTTTCCTCCACTCCCAAACTTACCACACCCCTGTTTTTTCCCATTTTTCCCATTTTTCCCAATTTCACTGTTTTTCCCCCATATCTCCAAGCTGATCGGCCCATTTTTTCCCCCCATTTTTCCCCATTTTCCCCCATTCCCAAACTGACCACACCCCTCTCTCTTCCCATTTTTCCCAATTTCCCTGTTTTTCTCCTCAGATCTCCAAGCTGATCGAGGCCCATTTTTCCCCCATTTTCCCCCCATTTCCTTCATTTTTCCCCCATTTTTCCCCATTTCCCCTATTTTTCCCATTTCCCTTATTTTTCCTCATTTTTTCCCCATTTTCCCCCCATTTCCCCCCTTTTTCTCCCATTCCCAAACTGACCACACCCCTCTCTCTATTGCTATTTCTCCCATTTTTCCCATTCTTCCCAATTTCCCTGGTTTTCCCCCCAGATCTCTAAGCTCATCGCCCCATTTTCTCCCCATTTTCCTCCCATTTTCCTCCCATTTTCCCCCATTTTCCCCCCATTTTCCCCCCATTTTTTCCCTGTTTTTCCTCCACTCCCAAACTGACCACACCCCTGTTTTTTCCCATTTTTCCCATGTTTCCCAATTTCACTGTTTTCCCCCAGATCTCCAGCTGATCGAGGCCCATTTTTTCCCCCCATTTCCCCCATTTTTCCTGATTTTTCCCATTTTCCCCTCATTTTTTCCCCATTTTTTCCCCATTTTTCCCCATTTTCTGCCCTTTTTCTCCCCATTTTTTCCCCATTCCCAAGCTCACTGAGCCCCATTTTCCCCCATTTCCCCCATTCCCAAACTGACCACAGCTCTCTCTCTATTCCCATTTCTCCCGTTTTTCCCAATTTCCCTGTTTTCCCCCCAGATCTCCAAGCTGACCGAGCCCCATTTTTCCCCCACTGTTTCCCTCATTTTTTCCCTCATTTTTTCCCCATTTTTTCCCTCATTTTTTCCCTCATTTTTTCCCTCATTTTTTCCCCATTTTTTCCCCATTTTTTCCCCATTTTTCCCCATTTTCCCATTTTTTTCTCTTTTCCCAATTCCCTGCAATCTTCTCTCCTTATTTCTCCCTTTTTCCCAATTTCCCCGTTTTTCCCCCCAATTCTCCGTGATTGATGCCCGTTTCCCCCGTTTTCCCCCCATTTTTTCCCATTTTTTCCCATTTTTTCCCCATTTTCCCCTCATTTTTTCCCCCATTTTTTCCCCATTTCCCCCATTCCCAAACTGACCACACCTCTCTCTCTCTATTCCCATTTCTCCCATTTCTCCCGTTTTTCCCAATTTCCCCGTTTTTCCCCCCAGATCTCCAAGCTGATCGAGGCCCATTTTTCCCCCTTTTTCCCCCCATGTTTCATTTTTTCCCATTTTTCCCTCATTTTTCCCCAATTTTTTCCCTCATTTTTCCCTATTTTTCCCCCATCCCCCCCCTTTTTTTCCCATTTCCCCCATTTTCTTCCCCTTTTTTTCCCCATTTTTTTCCCCATTTTCCCTGTTTTTCCCCCCAGATCTCCAAGCTTACCACAGCTCTCTCTATTCCCCTTTTTCCCATTTCCCCCATTTTTCCCCATTTTTTCCCCATTTTTCCCCCATTCCCAAACTGACCACACTCCTCTCTCTTTTCCCATTTCTCCCATTTTTCCCAATTTCCTTGTTTTTCCCCCCAGATTTCCAAGCTGATTGAACCCCATTTTTTCCCCATTTTTTCCCCACTTTTTCCCCATTTTTCCCCATTTTTCCCCATTTTCCCCCATTTTCCCCCCATTTTCCCCCCATTTTTCCCCATTCCCAAACTGACCACACCCCTCTCTCTTCTCCCATTTCTCCCATTTCACTCATTTTTCCCAATTTCCCTCGTTTTCCCCCCAGATCTCCAAGCTGATCGAGGCTCCATTTTTCCCATTTTTTACCCCATTATTCCCCATTTTTTCCCCATTTTCCCCCATTCCCAAACTAACCACACCCCTCACTCTTCCCATTTTTTCACTCATTTTTCCCAATTTTGTGGTTTTTCCCCCCAGATCTCCAAGCTGACCGCAGCTCTCTCTATTCCCATTTTTCCTCATTTTCCCCCTTTTTTCCCCCATTTTTTCCCTATTTTTTCCCCATTCCCAAACTGACCACACCTCTCTCTCTATTCCCATTTCTCCTATTTTTCCCATTTTTCCCAATTTCCCTGTTTTTCCCCCCAGATGTCCAAGCTGATCGAGCCCCATTTCTCCCATTTTTCCCCCTTTTTCCCCCTTTTTCCCCCTTTTTTCCCCATTTTTCCCCATTTTTCCCCATTCCGAACTAACCACACCCCTCTTTTTTCCCATTTTTCCCAATTTCCCACTTTTTCCCCCAGATCTCCAAGCTGACTGAGCCCCATTTTTTCACCCATTTTTCCCAATTTCGTGGTTTTTCCCCCCAGATCTCCAAGCTGATCGAGGCCCCATTTCCCCTATTTTCCCCCATTTTTTCCCCATTTTTCCCCAATTTTTCCCCATTTTTCCCCATATTTTTCCCATTTTTCCCCATTTTTTCCCTGATTTTCCTCCATTTTTCCCAATTTTTCCCCAATTTTTCCCATTTTTTCCTAGTTTTTTTCCTCCCAGATCTCCAAGCTGATCAAGGCCCAGTTTTTCCCCCGTTTTCCCCCCATTTCCCTCATTTCCCCCCCATTTTTTCCCCCGTTTTCCCCTCATTTTCCCCAATTTTCCCCCCATTTTTCCCCCTTTTTCCTCTACTTTTTCCCCATTTTTTCCCCATTTTTCCCCATTTTTCCCCCATTTTTCCCCGTTTTCTCCAATTTTTTCCCCATTCCCCCATTTTCCCCTATTTCCCCCATTCCCAAACTAACCACACCCCTCTCTTCTCATTTTTCCCAATTTCCCCGTTTTTCCCCCCAGTTCTCCCTGATCGCCCATTTCTCCCATTTTTCTCATTTTTCCCAATTTCCCACTTTTTCCCCCCATATCTCCCTGATCGAGGCCCCATTTTCCCCCCATTTCCCCTCATTTTTCCCCAATTTTTTCCCCATTTTTTCCCCATTTCCCCCATTCCCAAATTAACCACACCCTTGTTTTTTCCCATTTCTCCCATTTTTCCCAATTTCCCTGTTTTTCCCCCCAGATCTCCAATCTTCCGGGCCCATTTCTCCCATTTTTTCACTCATTTTTCCCATTTTCCCCGTTTTTCCCCCCAGATCTCCAAGCTGATCGAGGCCCATTTCTCCCATTTTTTCACCCATTTTTCCCAATTTTGTGGTTTTTCCCCCCATATTTTCAAGCTGACCGAGGCCCATTTCTCCCATTTTTCCCATTTTTCCCAATTTCCCACTTTTTCCCCCCAGTTCTCCAGCTGATCGAGGCCCCATTTTCCCCCCATTTCCCCTCATTTTTCCCCAATTTTTTCCCCATTTTTTCCCCATTTTCCCCCATTCCCAATATCCCCCTTTTTTTTCCCATTTCTCCCATTTTTCCCAATTTTGTGGTTTTTCCCCCCAGATCTCCAAGCTGATCGAGGCTCCATTTCTCCCATTTTTTCACTCATTTTTCCCAATTTTGTGGTTTTTCCCCCCAGATCTCCAAGCTGACCGAGCCCCATTTCTCCCATTTTTCTCATTTTTCCCAATTTCCCCGTTTTTTCCCCCAGATCTCCAAGCTGATCGAGGCCCATTTCTCCCCCCATTTCCCCCCCATTTTCCCCTCATTTTTTTCCCATTTTCCCCTCGTTTTTTCCCCATTTTTCCCCATTTTCCCCCATTCCCAAACTAACCACACCCCTCTTTTTTCCCATTTCTCCCATTTTTCCCAATTTTGTGGTTTTTCCCCCCAGATCTCCAAGCTGATCGAGCCCCATTTCTCCCATTTTTTCACCCATTTTTCCCAATTTCCCTGTTTTTCCCCCCAGATCTCCAAGCTGACCGAGGCTCATTTCTCCCATTTTTTCACCCATTTTTCCCAATTTTGTGGTTTTTCCCCCCAGATCTCCAAGCTGATCGAGGCTCCATTTTTCCCATTTTTTACCCCATTATTCCCCATTTTTTCCCCATTTTCCCCCATTCCCAAACTAACCACACCCCTCACTCTTCCCATTTTTTCACTCATTTTTCCCAATTTTGTGGTTTTTCCCCCCAGATCTCCAAGCTGACCGCAGCTCTCTCTATTCCCATTTTTCCTCATTTTCCCCCATTTTTTCCCCATTTTTTCCCTATTTTTTCCCCATTCCCAAACTGACCACACCTCTCTCTCTATTCCCATTTCTCCTATTTTTCCCATTTTTCCCAATTTCCCTGTTTTTCCCCCCAGATGTCCAAGCTGATCGAGCCCCATTTCTCCCATTTTTCCCCCTTTTTCCCCCTTTTTTCCCCATTATTCCCCATTTTCCCCCATTCCCGAACTAACCACACCCCTCTTTTTTCCCATTTTTCCCATTTTTCCCAATTTCCCACTTTTTCCCCCAGATCTCCAAGCTAACTGAGCCCCATTTTTTCACCCATTTTTCCCAATTTCGTGGTTTTTCCCCCCAGATCTCCAAGCTGATCGAGGCCCCATTTCCCCCTCATTTTCCCCTCATTTTTTCCCCATTTTTTCCCCAATTTTTCCCCCATTTTCCCCCCCATTTTCCCCCATTCCCAAGCTAACCACAGCTCTCTCTCTATTCCCATTTCTCCCATTCTTCCCATTTTTCCCAGTTTTTCCTCCCAGATCTCCAAGCTGATCAAGGCCCAGTTTTTCCCCCGTTTTCCCCCCATTTCCCTCATTTCCCCCCCATTTTTTCCCCCGTTTTCCCCTCATTTTCCCCTATTTTCCCCCCATTTTTCCCCCGTTTTTCCTCTACTTTTTCCCCATTTTTTCCCCATTTTTCCCCATTTTTCCCCCATTTTTTCCCCGTTCTTCTCCAATTTTTTCCCCATTCCCCCATATTCCCCTATTTCCCCCATTCCCAAACTAACCACACCCCTCACTCTTCCCATTTTTCTCATTTTTCCCAATTTCCCCGTTTTTCCCCCCAGATCTCCAAGCTGATCGAGGCTCCATTTTTCCCATTTTTTACCCCATTTTTCCCATTTTTCCCCCCATTTTCCCCCATTCCCACTTACCACACCCCTCTTTTTTCCCATTTCTCCCATTTTTCCCAATTTTCTGGTTTTTCCCCCCAGATTCCACTATCGACCCCATTTTTCCCCTTGTTTTTCCCAGTTTTCCCCCATTTTCCCCCCATTTCTCTCATTTTTCCCCAATTTTTTCCCCAATTTTTTCCCCCATTTCCCCATTCCCAATCTTGTTTTTTCCCATTTCTCCCATTTTTCCCAATTTCCCTGTTTTTCCCCCCAATCTCCATGTCTTTCTCCCATTTTTTCACTCATTTTTCCCAATTTTTGTTTTTCCCCCCAATCTTCAAGCTCCCCCATTTCTCCCATTTTTCTCATTTTTCCCAATTTCCCCGTTTTTTCCCCCATTTCTCCAATCTGTCCCATTTCTCCCCCCATTTCCCCCCCATTTTCCCCTCATTTTTTTCCCATTTTCCCCTCGTTTTTTCCCTATTTTCCCCTCTTTTTTCCCCATTTTTCCCCATTTCCCCCATTCTACCATTTCCCCCTTTTTCCCATTTTTCTCATTTTTCCCAATTTTCCCGTTTTTCCCCCCATTTCTCCAATCTGCCGCCCATTTCTCCCATTTTTTCCCCATTTTTCCCAATTTTCCCGTTTTTCCCCCCATTTCCTGACCGGCCCATTTCTCCCATTTTTTCCCTCATTTTTCCCAATTTCCCCGTTTTTCCCCCCAATCTCCCTGCCCATTTTCCCCCCATTTCCCCTCATTTTTCCCCAATTTTTTCCCCATTTTTTCCCCATTTCCCCCATTCCCAAACTTACCACACCCTTGTTTTTTCCCATTTCTCCCATTTTTCCCAATTTCCCCGTTTTTCCCCCCAATCTCCAGCTGATCGAGGCTCCATTTCTCCCATTTTTTCACTCATTTTTCCCAATTTTGTCGTTTTTCCCCCCAATTTCAATCTTCCACCCCATTTCTCCCATTTTTCTCATTTTTCCCAATTTCCCCGTTTTTTCCCCCAGATCTCCACTTGGCCCATTTCTCCCCCCATTTCCCCCCCATTTTCCCCTCATTTTCCCCTGTTTTTTCCCCATTTTCCCCTCTTTTTTCCCCATTTTTCCCCATTTCCCCTTCCCAATACCTCCCCCTTTTTCCCATTTTTCTCATTTTTCCCAATTTTGTGGTTTTTCCCCCCAGATCTCCAAGCTGACCGAGGCCCATTTCTCCCATTTTTTCACCCATTTTTCCCAATTTTATGGTTTTTCCCCCCAGATCTCCAAGCTGACCGAGGCCCATTTCTCCCATTTTTTCACCCATTTTTCCCAATTTTGTGGTTTTTCCCCCCAGATCTCCAAGCTGACCGAGGCTCCATTTCTCCCATTTTTTCACCCATTTTTCCCAATTTTGTGGTTTTTCCCCCCAGATCTCCAAGCTGATCGAGGCTCTGGCCCAGCAGCTGCAGGCCAAGGGCCGGGAGCTGACGGAATTTCGGGAACGCCACAACATTCGCCTGGTGGGGGAGGACGACCCCAAAACCTCCCCCGCCCCCCGTGAGGGCCCCGAGGGGGGTCCCAAGGGGGGCTCCGCGGGGGTCTTGGTGTCCTGACCCCCTCCCCAAAAAAATTCCCCTGGGATTTGGGGTCCTTCCGGGCGGGTTTTGGGGAATAAAAGGGGAATTTGGGACAATTCCCCCGGGGGTTTTGGTTTGTGTGGGAAAAGGGGGGGGGTCCTGAAATGGAGGGGGGCCCAAAATGGGGGGGAGGACCCCAAAAAGTGGGGGTGGACCCCAAAATGTGGGGGCTGAGGGGCCCCAAATTGGGGAGGGGGACCCCAAAATGTGGGGCAGGACCCCAAAATGTGGGGGCTGAGGGGCCCCAAATTGGGGAGGGGGACCCCAAAATTGGGGGGATGCGACCCCAAATTGGGGAGGGGGACCCTAAAATGGATGGGGTGAAACCCCAAAGTGTGGGCATGGGGAGACCCCAAAATGTGGGAGGGGGGACCCCAAAATCTGAGAGTGGAGGGACCCCAAAATGAGGAGGGAGTGCCCTAAAATGGATGGGGCGAAACCCCAAAATGTGGGAGCTGAGGGACCCCGAATTGGGGAGGGGGACCCCAAAATCTGAGAGTGGGGGACCCCAAAATGTGGGGCAGGACCCCAAAATGTGGGAGCTGAAAGACCCTAAAATGGATGGGGCAAAACCCCAAAATCTGAGAGTGGGGGGACCCCAAAATGAGCAGAAAGGGCCCTAAAATGGGTGGGGTGAAACCCCAAAATATGAGAGCTGAGGGACCCCAAATTGGGGAGGGGGACCCCAAAATTTGGGGGAGGACCCCAAAATGTGGGAGCTGAGGGACCCTAAAATAGATGGGGTGAAACCCCAAAATGTGGGAGCTGAGGGACCCCAAAATGTGGGAGGGGGGGGACCCCGAAATTGGGGAGGTGGGATCCTGGAATTGCGGGGTGCTACCCCAAAATTGAGGGGGTGGGACTACAAAATAAGGGGGGTGGGACCGTCAAAATTGAGGGGGTGAGACCCCGAAATAGGAGGGGTGGGAACCCCAAAATAGCAGAGTGGGTCCCCCAAAATGGGGGGGTGGGACCCCAAAATTGGAGGGGGTGAGACCCCGAAATTGAGGGGGTGGGACCTCGAAATTGGGGGGCTCGGACCCCAAAATAGCGGAGTGGGACCCCAAATTGGGGGGGGGGTGAGACCTCGAAATTGGGGGGTGGGACCCTCAAAATTGGGGGGGGTTGAACCCTAAATTTGGGGGGTGAGACCCCCAAAATAGCGGAGTGGGACCCCAGAGTTGAGGGGGGCTGAGACGCCGAAATAGGGGGGAGTGAGACCCCAAAACTGAGGGGGTGAGACCCCAAAATAGGGTGGGGGGTGCTGGGGGGGGGGGACCCCAAACGGTGCCGGTGCCACCCCAAGGGGGGGTGACAAGGGGGTGACAAAAGGGGGTGCCAAGGACACCGGGGGGGTGCCAAGGGCACCGGGGGGGTGCCAAGGACACCGGGGGGGGGTGACAGTGACACCGGGGGGGTGCCAAGGACACCGGGGGGGGGTGACAGTGACACCGGGGGGGTGCCAAGGACACCACGGGAGGGTGCCAAGGACACCGGGGGGGTGCCAAGGACACCACGGGAGGGTGCCAAGGACACCGGGAGGGTGCCAAGGACACCGGGCCCGTGTTCCCGTCACCCCGAGCCGGAGCGAGCTCGGTGCGTTCCGGTGCCACCCGGTGCCACCCGGAGCAGCGGGGACGCGGCTGTGCCCGCCCACGGTGCCACATCTGCGGTGGGGCTTTGTCACCGGGCCCGGCCGGTGTCACCCCGGTGTGTCCTCGGTGTCCCCCCAGTGTCCCCCCGGTGTCCCCCCAGTGTCACCTCGGGGTTTTCTGGTGTCCCCTCGGTGTCCCCTCGGTGTTTCCCGGTGTCTCCCGGTGTCCCCCCGTGTACACCAGTGTCCTCTCGGTGTCCCCCGGTGTTTCCCGGTGTCCCTCGGTGTCCCCCCGATGTCCCCTCGGTGTCCCCCCGGTGTCCCCCCGGTGTCCTCTCGGTGTCCCCCCGTGTTTCCCCAGTGTCCCCCCGGTGTCCCCGTGTCCCCTTGGTGTCTCCCGCTGTCCCCCGGTGTCCCCTCGGTGTCTTCCCTGTGTCCCCCCGTGTCACCCGCTGTCCCTCGGTGTTCCCGGGGGTGGGGACGCGGCTGTGCCCGCCCACGGTGCCACATCTGCGGTGGGGCTTTGTCACCGGGCCCGGCCGGTGTCACCCCGGTGTGTCCTCGGTGTCCCCCCAGTGTCACCTCGGGGTTTTTGGTGTCCCCTCGGTGTCCCCCCGGTGTCCTCTCGGTGTCTTCCCTGTGTCCCCCCGTGTCACCCGCTGTCCCCTCGGTGTTCCCCAGTGTCCCCTCGGTGTCCCCGGTGTCCCCCCGGTGTCCCCCGTGTGTGTGTTGGGTGTCCCCTCTGTGTTTCCCTGTTTCACCCTGTGTCCCCTCGGTGTCCCGGTGTCGTGTCCCTGGTGTCTCCCGCTGTCCCTCGGTGTCTTTGTGTCCCCCGGTGTCCCCTCGGTGTCCCCTCGGTGTCTCCCGGTGTTCCCGGGGGTGGGGACTCCGCTGTTGCCTGTACACGGTGCCACACCCGCGGTGCCGCTCTGTCACCGGGCCCGGCCGGTGTCCCCCGGTGTCTCCTCAGTGTCACCTCGGTCCCCCGGTGTTACCTCGGTGTCTCCCGGTGTCCCCCCGTGTCACCGCGGTATCACCTCGGTGTTTCCCGGTGTCCCCTCGGTGTCACCCCCCGTGTCGCCCGGTGCCACCCTGGTGTCACCTCGGTGTTTCCCGGTCTCCCCCTGTGTCCCTCGATGTCCCCTCGGTGTCCCCCAGTATCCGCCCGGTGTCTCCTGGTGTCCCCCCGGTGTCCCCTCGGTGTTTCCCGGTTTCACCCCGCTGTCCCCCCGCTGTCCCCCCGGTGTTCCCGGGGGTGGGGACGCCGCTGTTGCCTGTACACGGTGCCACACCCGCGGTGCCGCTCCGTCACCGGGCCCGGCCGGTTGTCACCGGCGCTCGGGGCCATTTAACGGCGCTGCCGCCGCGCCCGGGGCGGGGACGCGCCATGGAGGGGACGCGGCTGGAGGAGGCCGAGCGGGAGAGCCTGGTGGGGGCTGTGCACGGAGTGTCCGGGCCCGGTACGGGACAGCCGGGGACAGCGCGGGGATAGCCGGGGACACCCTGGGGACAGCCGGGGATAGCGCGGGGACAACCGGGGACAGCCGGGGACATCGCGGGGACAGGGTTGGGAGCAGCCGGGGACATCGTGGGGACAACCGGGGATAGTGCGGGGACAACCGGGGACAGCCGGGATGGGGACCCCGATGGGTTTTGGGGCGCTGAAATGGGGACAGGAGAGGGGACAGTGGGGAGGGGGCACCGGGGAAGGGGACAGGAGGGGGAACAGGGTTGGGAGCAGGAGGGGACAGCCGGGGGACACCCTGGGGACAGCCGGGATGGGGACCCCGATGGGCTTTGTGGTGCTGAAATGGGGACAGGAGGGAGGGGACAGGAGGGAGGGGACAGGAGAGAGGGGACAGGGCTGGGAGCAGGAGGGGACATCGTGGGGACACTCTGGGGACATCCTGGGACACACTGGGGACAGGGGGACAGCCGGGGATGTGGCCCTAAAATGGGGACAGGAGAGAGGGGGCAGGGTTGGGAGCAGCCGGGGACATCATGGGGACACCCTGGGGCACCCTGAGGACAGCCGGGGACACCCTGGGGACATTCTGGGGACACCCTGGGGACATTCTGGGGACACGGGGACAGCCGGGGATGGGGACCCCGATGGGCTTTGTGGTGCTAAAATGGGGACAGGAGAGGAGACAGGGTTGGGAGCAGCCGGGGACACCCTGGGGACATCGTGGGACACACTGGGACACCCTGGGGGCATCCTGGGGACAGGGGGACAGCCGGGAATGGGGACCCCGATGGGTTTTGGGGTGCTGAAATGGGGACAGGAGAGGAGACAGGGTTGGGAACGGGAAGGGACATCGTGGGGACAGCCGGGGATGGGGACCCCGATGGATTTTGTGGCGCTGAAATGGGGACAGGAGAGAGGGGACGGGGTTGGGAGCAGCCGGGGACACCCTGGGGACAGGGGGACAGCCGGGATGGGGACCCCGGTGGGCTTTGGGGCGCTGAAATGGGGACAGGAGAGGGGACAGGAGAGAGGACAGGGTTGGGAGCAGGAGGGGACATCGTGGGACACCTTGGGGACAGCCGGGATGGGGACCCCAATGGACTTTGTGGTGCTAAAATGGGGACAGGAGAGGGCACAGGGTTGGGAGCAGCCGGGGACACCCTGGGGACAGGGGGACAGCCGGGATGGGGACCCCGATGGGTTTTGGGGCGCTGAAATGGGGACAGGAGAGGGGACAGGAGAGGGGGCACCCGGGGAGGGGACAGGGTTGGGAGCAGCCGGGGACACCCTGGGGACAGCCGGGGATGGGTACCCCGATGGATTTTGTGGTGCTAAAATGGGGACAGGAGAGGGGACAGGGTTGGGAACAGGAGAAGACATCGTGGGGACACCCTGGGGACATCGTGAGGACAGGGGGACAGCCGGGATGGGGACCCCGATGGGCTTTGGGGCGCTGAAATGGGGACAGGAGAGAGGGGACAGGAGAGAGGGGACAGGAGAGAGGACAGGGCTGGGAGCAGCCGGGGACACCCTGGGGACAGCCGGGGATGGGGACCCCGATGGATTTTGTGGTGCTAAAATGGAGACAGGAGAGGGGACAGGGTTGGGAACAGGAGAGGACATCGTGGGGACACCGTGGGGACACCGTGGGGACATCGTGGGGACATCGTGAGGACAGGGGGACAGCCGGGATGGGGACCCCGATGGGTTTTGGGGCGCTGAAATGGGGACAGGAGAGAGGACAGGGCTGGGAGCAGCCGGGGACACCCTGGGGACATCGTGGGGACACCCTGGGGACAGCCGGGGACACCCTGGGGACAGTCGGGATGGGGACCCCGATGGATTTTGTGGCGCTGAAATGGGGACAGTGGGGAAGGGACAGGGTTGGGGCGCTGAAATGGGGAGGGAGCACCCGGGGAGGGGACAGGGTTAGGGGAAGGTGCCCGGCGGTGCCCATGAGGAGGGCACAGCGATGGGCACAGACGTGTCCCAGGTGCGGCGGTGGCCCCGGGGCTGGGTCGGTGACCTCGGAGCTGGGTCGGTGGCCCAAGGGCTGTGTCGGTGGCCCCGGGGGCTGGATCGGTGACCCGGGGCTGGGTCGGTGGCCCCGGGGCTGGGTCGGTGGCCCCGGGGCTGTGTCGGTGGCCCGGGGCTGGGTCGGTGGCCCAAGGGCTGTGTCGGTGGCCCAAGGGCTGGATCGGTGACCCGGGGCTGGGTCGGTGACCCGGGGCTGGATCGGTGACCCGGGGCTGGATCGGTGAGGCCGGGGCTGGGTCGGTGGCCCCGGAGCTGGGTCGGTGGCCCCGGGGCTGGGTCGGTGCCCCTGGGGCTGGGTCGGTGGCCCCGGGGCTGGGTCGGTGGCCCCGGAGCTGGGTCGGTGGCCCCGGGGGCTGGATCGGTGACCCGGGGCTGGGTCGGTGGCCCGGGGCTGGGTCGGTGGCCCCGGGGCTGGGTCGGTGACCCCGGAGCTGGGTCGGTGGCCCTGGGGCTGGGTCGGTGGCCCCGGGGCTGGGTCGGTGGCCCCGGGGCTGGGTCGGTGGCCCCGGGGGCTGGGTCGGTGGCCCGGGGTGGGTGGTGGGGGGTGGTCGGTGGCCCCGGGGCTGGGTCGGTGGCCCCGGGGGCTGGGTCGGTGGCCCGGGGCTGGGTCGGTGGCCCCGGGGGCTGACCGGGTGACAGCGTGGGGGCGATGCCGGGGGGGTGGCGGCCCCGGGGCCCGGGGTGACGGCGGCGTTGCCCCCGCAGTGGTCACGGCCACGCGCATGGCGGGGGCGGCCATGTACGAGCTGGTGCGGGTGGGCCACGCCGAGCTCGTGGGGGAGATCATCCGGCTCGAGGGGGACATGGCCACGCTGCAGGTGTACGAGGAGACCTGTATCCTGTCCGTGCTGTCCCCGCCGTCCTCTCTGTCCCCTCCCCGCCCTGTCCCTGCCATCCTCCGCTGTCCCCTCCCTGTTCCTGACCCTCCCTTCTTCCTCTGAGCCTCTGTCCCGTCCCCTCCCCGTTGCCTTTTTCCCCTCCCCGTCCCCTCCCTGTCGCCTTTGTCCCCTCCCCACAGCTCCTGTCTCCTCCCCGTCCCCTCCCCGTCCCCTCGGTTCCGTCCCTCCTCTCCCTTGTCCCCCCCATCCCACCCGGTCCCCGCAACCCCCTTGCGCCGTCCCATCCCCTCCTGTCCCCACCTCTGTCCCCTCTCCTGTCCCCTCCCTTGTGCCCCCTCATCCTGTCCCGTCCCCCTCGTCCTTTCTCCGTCCCCGTTGTCCCCCTTTTCCTTTCTTTGTCCCCCAGTCCCCCCTCAGCCCATCCCATCCCCGCTGTCCCCCTGTCCCTCATCCCCTCGCTGTCCCCGTGGTTCCCCTGTTCCCTCCCATCCCATCCCATGGATCCCATCCCATCCCATCCCATCCCATCCCATCCCATCCCATCCCATCCCATCCCATCCCATCCCATCCCATCCCATCCCACGGATCCCATCCAGCCCGCCCAGCCAGCCCATCCCTCGTTGTCCCCACGGTCCCCCCAGTCCCCCCCATCCCATCCCATGGTTCCCACTGTCCCCCACAGCCATCCCGCTATCTCCAGCTCCCCCCCCAGTTCTCTCCTCTCCTCGCTGTCCCCGGGTCCTCCCATCCCATCCCATCCCATCCCATCCCATCCCATCCCATCCCATCCCATCCCATCCCATCCCATCCCATCCCATCCCACCCCCTCCCACCCCATCCCCTCCCTCCCTGCCAGTCCCGGTGCCGTTCCTGAGCGCTCGCAGCCGGGGTGCAGGTCGGGGACCCGGTGCGGCGCACGGGGACGCCGCTCTCGGTGGAGCTGGGCCCGGGCATCCTGGGCTCCATCTTCGACGGCATCCAGCGGCCGCTGCGGGACATCGCCGAGGCCACGCGCAGCATCTACATCCCCCGGGGCACCAACGTCCCCGCGCTGCCGCGGCACCTGGCCTGGGACTTCGTGCCCAGCAAGGACATCCGGGTGTGTGACCACTGCCTGACCCCTTCCCGCAGCCCTGTGCCCCCCGGCCTGGGCCTTTGTGCCATTCCTGGCCTGGCCCGCTTTGCTTTCTGTCCTCCCGGGCTCTCTGTCCCCTCGCTGTCCCTCCTGTTCCCTCCTTGTCCCCTCCTCTGTGCCCTCCTCAGTCCCCTCGCTGTCCCTCTTGTCCCTTCCCTGTCCCCTCCCCGTCCTCTCCTCCCATCTCCTCTGTCTCCTCGCTGTCCCTCCTGTCCTGTTCCCTCCTCGTCCTGTCCTCCCATCTCGTCTGTCCCCTCCCTGTCCCTTCCCTGTCCCCTCCCTGTCCCCTCCCCGTCCTGTCCTGTCCTGTCCCCCTGTCCCCTCCACTCCCTCTGTCCCCTCCCTGTCCCCTCGGTGTCCCTCTTGTCCCCTCCTCTGTCCCTTCCCTGTCCCTCCTGTTCTATCCTCCCATCTCCTCTGTCCCCTCCTCTGTCCCCTCGCTGTCCCCCATTCCTGTCCCCCTGTCCCATCCCCTCCACTCTCTCTGTCCCTCCCTGTCCCTTCCATCCTGCCCCATTCCCCCCGTCCTGTCCCTTTGTCCCATCCCTGGCCTGTCCCCTTTTGCCTTCTGTCTTCCCGGGCTCTCTGTCCCCTGCTGTCACCTCCTCTGTCCCCTCGCTGTCCCCTTGTCGCCTCCTGTCCTGTCTTCCCATCTCCTCTGTCCTCTCCCTGTCCCTCCTGCCCCTCCTCTGTCCCTTCCCTGTCCCTTCCCCGTCCTGTCCTCCCATCTCTTCTGTCCTCTCCCTTCCGTCCTGTCCCCTCCTCTGTCCCCTCCTGTCCGTTTTCTATCCCCTCCTTGACCCCTCCCCGTCCTGTCCCCCCCTTCCCCTCCACTCTCTCTGTCCCTCCCTGTCCCCTCCATCCTGCCCCATTCCCCCTGTCCTGTGCCTTTGTCCCATCCCTGGCCTGTCCCTTTTTGCCTTCTGTCTTCCCGGGCCCTCTGTCCCCTCGCTGTCCCCTCCTTGTCCCCTCCCCGTCCTGTCCTCCGATCTCCTCTGTCCCCTCCCTGTCCCCCGGTCCTGTCCCCTCTTCTGTCCCTTCCCTGTCCCCTCCCCGTCCTGTTCTCCCATCTCTTCTGTCCTCTCCCTTCTGTCCTGTCCCCTCCACTCCTTCTGTCCCCTCCATCCTGCCCCGTTCCCCCAGTCCCGTCCCCTCGCTGTCCCCTCCCTGTCCCCTCCACGTCCTGTTCTCCCATCTCCTCTGTCCCTTCCTTGTCCCTCCTGTCCCCTTGTCGCCTCCTGTCCTGTTCTCCCATCTCCTCTGTCCCCTCGGTGTCCCTCCTGTCCCCTCCTCTGTCCCGTCCCTCCTGTCTCCTCCTCTGTCCCCTCGGTGTCCCTCCTTGTCGCCTCCTCTGTCCCTCCCCGTCCTGTCCTGTGTCCCCCTGTCCCCTCCCTGTCCCTCCTGTCCCCTCCTCTGTCCCTCCTGTCCCCTCCCTGTCCCTCCCTGTCCCCTCCTCTGTCCCTCCTGTCCCCTCCCTGTCCCCTCCTCTGTCCCTCCCTGTCCCCTCCATCCTGCCCCGTTCCCCCAGTCCCGTCCCCTCCCCGTCCCCCCCAGCCCCTCTGTCCCCGCACTGTCCCCTCGTTCCGTCCTCCCCTGTCCCCTCCCTGTCCCTCCCCAAAAAGGAGCTGGGGACATGGGGGGACACAGGGACACCACACGAGTGACATGGGGGACACGGGGGGGGGTCACAGAGCCACGGGGACACGGTGGGGACATGGGGGGACACGGGGGGGGTCACAGAGCCGGGGGGACACGGTGGGGACACAGGAGGACACGGGGGGAACACGGGGGGAGCACGGGGGGAGCACGGGGGGACACGGGGGGACACGGGGGGAGCACGGGGGGAGCACGGGGGGACACGGGGGGAGCACGGGGGGAGCACGGGGGGACACGGGGGGACACGGGGGGAGCACGGGGGGAGCACGGGGGGACACGGGGGGAGCACGGGGGGAGCACGGGGGGAGCACGGGGACCGCCGTTCTCCCAGCACCCGGGACCGGGGGGCCCAGAGTCCCCCCCCGGTGTTCCTCCCGCTGTCCCCCCCCGGTGTCCCAACCCCGTGTCCCCTCCTGGGGGTCTCTCCCGGTGTCCCCCCCCCGACGGTGTCCCCCCCCGGTGTCCCCCCCCCCAGGTCGGGAGCCACGTGACGGGCGGGGACATTTACGGGACGGTGGCGGAGAATTCGCTGCTGCAGCACCGGCTCATGGTCCCCCCCCGCAGCCGCGGCACCGTCACCTACATCGCCCCCCCCGGGCACTACGGCGTGGCGGTGAGCGGGGTCTGGGGGCTGCGGGGTCGGGATTGGGGTCTGTGGGGTTGGGATTGGGGTATGGGGTCTGTGGGGTCGGGATTGGGGTCGGGATTGGGGTCTGGGGTGTCTGGGGGATTGGGGTCTGTGGGGTCTGTGGGGTCTGTGGGTCTGGGGGGTTGGGATTGGGGTCTGTGGGGTCGGGATTGGGGTCTGGGGTCTGTGGGGTCTGTGGGGTCTGGGGTCTGTGGGGTCGGGATTGGGGTCTGGGGGGTCGGGATTGGGGTCTGGGGTCTGTGGGGTCTGTGGGGTCTGTGGGGTCTGTGGGGTCTGCGGGGTCGGGATTGGGGTCGGGATTGGGGTCTGGGGGTCTGGAGGGTCGGGATCGGGATTGGGGTCTGGGGGGTCGGGATTGGGGTCTGTGGGGTCTGTGGGGTCTGGGGTTTGTGGGGTCAGGTTTGGGGTTGGGATTGGGGTCAGGATTTGGATCCGAGGGTTGCGTTGCTCCTGTAGGGATCAGAGGATTTGGATCGGGGTTGGGATCAGGGGGGGAATCATCGGGGTTGGGACTGGGGGAGGGAAATAGGATCGGGATCAGGGTCGGGATCGGGACTGGGACCATCGGGGTCGGGATTGGGATCGGGGTAAATATCGAGATCGGGGGATCGGATCGGGGTTGGAATCGTGGCAGGGGTCGGGATTGGGACCGGTGACGGGATTGAGATGGGGATCGTTGGGATTGGGATCAGGAGTGGGATCAGGAGTGGGATCAGGGGTGGGATCAGGAGTGGGATCAGGATTGGGATCAGGAGTGGGATCAGGAGTGGGATCAGGAGTGGGATCAGGGGTGGGATCAGGAGTGGGATCAGGGGGATCAGGAGTGGGATCAGGGGTGGGATCAGGGGTGGGATCAGGGGGATCAGGAGTGGGATCAGGGGGATCAGGAGTGGGAACAGGATCACGGTTGGGATTGGGATCCGGGGAGTGCGCAGCTCCCGCAGGAGTTGGGATCGGCGGGTGGGGGCTGGGCGGGGTGTCCCAGGCTGATCCCAGCTGATCCCGGGCTGATCCCGGGCTGATCCCAGCTGATCCCGGGCTGATCCCAGCTGATCCCGGGCTGATCCCAGCTCATCCCGGGCTGACCCCGGCCTGATTACAGGCCGATCCCGGCTGATCCCAGGTTGATCCCAGGCCGATCCCGGGTTGATCCTGGCTCATCCCAGGCTGATCCCGGGCAGATCCCGGCTGATCCTGGGCCGATCCTGGCCAATCCCGGGCCGATCCCAGCTGATCCTGGGCCGATCCCGGGTTGATCCCAGCTGATCCTGGGCCGATCCCGGGTTGATCCCAGGCTGATCCTGGGCTGATCCCGGCTGATCCTGGGCTAATCCTCGGTTGATCCCGGCTCATCCCGGGCTGATCCCGGGCCAACCCTGGGTTGATCCTGGCTCATCCTGGGCTGATCCCGGCTGATCCCGGCTGATCCCAGGCCAATCCCGGGCCGATCCTGGGCCGATCCCAGTTCAGCCTGGGCCAATCCCGGGCCGATCCGGGCTGATCCCGGGCTGATCCCGGCTGATCCCTGGTTGATCCCGGCTCATCCCGCGTGATCCCGCAGGACGTGGTGCTGGAGCTGGAGTTCCAGGGGGTCCGCGAGCCGCTCTCCATGATCCAGGTGTGGCCGGTGCGGCAGGTCCGGCCCGTGGCCGAGAAGCTCCCGGCCAATCACCCGCTGCTGACCGGCCAGAGGGTCCTGGACGCGCTCTTCCCGTAGGGAGCGGGAGCGGGAGCGGGAGCGGGACTGGGATCGGGATTGGGATCGGGATTGGGGGTGTGCTCTTCCTGTAGGGAGCGGGAGCGGGAGCGGGACTGGGATCGGGATTGGGATCGGGATTGGGGGTGTGCTCTTCCCGTAGGGAGCGGGAGCGGGAGCGGGACTGGGATCGGGATCGGGATTGGGATCGGGATTGGGATCAGGGGGTGTGCTCTTCCCATAGGGATTGGGGTTGGGATCGGGACTGGGATTGGGATCGGGATTGGGATTGGGATTGGGATTGGGACTGGGATCGGGATTGGGATCGGGACTGGGATTGGGATAGGGATCGGGATTGGGATCAGGGGGTGTGCTCTTCCCGTAGGGATCAGGGTTGGGACCAGGACTGGGATTGGGATCGGGATTGGGATTGGAGGGGTGTGCTTTTCCCGTAGGGATCGGGATCAGGATCGGGATCGGGATCGGGATTGGGATTGGGATCAGGACTGGAGGGGTGTGCTCTTCCCATAGGGATCAGGATTAGGGTTGGGATCGGGATTGGGATCGGGGGGTGCACTGTTCCCACAGAGATTGGGATCGGGATTGAGATTGGGATCGGGATCTGGATTGGGATTGGGGGTTGTGCTGTTCCCACAGGGATCGGGATTGGGATCAGGATTGGGATTGGGATCAGGATTGGGATTGGGATCAGGATTGGGATCGGGATTAGGGTGGGGGTTGCACTGTTCTCGTAGGGAACCGAGGAAGGGAAAAGCGTGGGATTGGGGTGGGATTGGGGTGGGATTTGGGGTGGGGGACAAGGTGGGGAGGTGGGGAAGGGGAGAGAGGGAGGGATGGGAACAGGAAACCGGGACAGGGATGGGATTGGGGACAGGGAAAAACGGAGCTGAGGTTAAGGAATGGGGAATGGGGCCAGGAACTGGGATGGGGCCAGGAGAGATGGATTTGGGGCCAGAAATTGGGATGGGGACAGGGAGAGATGGATTTGGGGCCAGGAATTGGGATGGGGATAGGAATTGGGATGGGGCCCGGGAGAGATGAATTTGGGGACAGGAATTGGGATGGGAACAGGAAACCGGGACAGGGATGGGATTGGGGACAGGGAAAAATGGACCTGAGGTTAAGGAATGGGGAATGGGGACAGGAATTGGGATGGGGCCAGGGAGAGATGGATTTGGGGCCAGAAATTGGGATGGGGCCAGGGAGAGATGGATTTGGGGCCAGAAATTGGGATGGGGACAGGGAGAGATGGATTTGGGGACAGGAATTGGGATGGGGACAGGGAGAGATGGATTTGGGGACAGGAATTGGGATGGGGACAGGGGGGTGGTTTGGGGGGTTGGGTGGGGGGGGGTGGTTTGGGGGGTTGGGTGGGGGGGTGGGGGGGGGATGGGAACAGGGACAGGGATGGGAACAGGGACAGGGAACAGGGATAAGGACAGGGAACAGGGACAGGGACAGGGATGGGGCCGGCAATGGGGGTGGGCACAGGGTGGCACCGGGGTCCCTGTGCCAGCCCTGTGCCGTGTGCCCAGGTGTGTCCAGGGGGGCACCACGGCCATCCCGGGCGCCTTCGGCTGCGGGAAGACGGTGATTTCCCAATCGCTGTCCAAGTATTCCAACAGCGACGTCATCGTCTACGTGGGGTGCGGCGAGCGCGGCAACGAAATGTCCGAGGTCCTCAGGGACTTCCCCGAGGTGACGCGGGGGCACACGGGGGGCACGGGGGGCACACGGGGGTATCGTGGGTGGCAGTGACACAGCCGTGCCCAGCTCACCATGGAGGGTCCTCGGGGCTTCCCTGAGGTGACGCGGAGGCACGGGGGTGGCACGGGGGGCACGGGGGTGGCACAGGGGGCACAGGGGGCACGGGGACATCAGGATGGCACAGGGACATCGTGGGTGGCACGGGAGACACGGGGACATCAGGGTGGCACAAGGACATCGTGGGTGGCACAGGGACATCGGGGTGCCAGGGGGGTGGCAGTGACACGGGTGTTCATGGAGGGTCCTCAGGGACTTCTGGAGGTGGCACGGGGACATGGGGGGCACAGGGGGACATCGTGGGTGCCATGGGGACATCGGGGTGCCAAAGGGGTGTCAGTGACACGGGTGTTCATGGAGGGTCCTCAGGGACTTCCCCGAGGTGACGCGGGGGCACGGGGTGGCACAGAGGGCACAGGGGGCACAGGGACATCGTGAGTGGCACAGGGACAGCGGGGTGCCAGGGGGGTGGCAGTGACACGGGTGTTCATGGAGAGCCCTCAGGGACTTCTGGAGGTGGCACGGGGGACACGGGGTGGCACAGGGACATCTTGGGTGGCACGGGGACATCGTGGGTGGCAGGGGGGTGGCAGTGACACGGGTGTTCATGGAGAGCCCTCAGGGACTTCTGGAGGTGGCACGGGGGGCACGGGGTGGCACAGGGAGACATCGTGGGTGCCATGGGGACATCGTGGGTGGCACAGGGACGGGGAGGTGGCAGTGACACGGGTGTTCATGGAGGGTCCTCAGGGACTTCTGGAGGTGGCACGGGGACATGGGGGGCACAGGGGGCACGGGGAGGACACGGGGGACATCGTGGGTGCCACAGGGACATCGGGATGGCCCAGGGACATCGAGGTGGCACAGGGACATCGGGGTGCCAAGGGGGTGGCAGTGACACGGGTGTTCATGGAGAGCCCTCAGGGACTTCTGGAGGTGACATGGGGGCACAGGGGGCACGGGGGGGGTGGGGTGGTGGCACAGGGACATCGTGGCTGGCACGGGGGTGGCAGTGACACGGGTCTTCATGGAGGGTCCTCGGGCTTCCCCGAGGTGCCATGGGGGTGACCCAAGGCTGGCATGGGGTGCCAGGGAAGTGCCCTGGAGGTGCCGGGAAGGTGCCAGGGAGGTGCCTGGGAGGTGCCAGGAAGGTGCCCGGGAGGTTCCGAGGAGGTGCCCGAGAGGTGCCGAGGAGGTGCAGGGGAGGTGCCAGGAGGTGCCAGGGAGGTGCCAGGAAGTTGCCGGGAGGTGCCCGAGAGGTGCCCGGGAGGTGCCAGGAGGTGCCGGGGAGGCGCCGGGGAGGCGCCAGGGAGGTGCCAGGAGGTGCCTGGAAGGTGCCCGGGAGTTGCCCGGGAGTTACCGGAGAGGTGCCCGGGAGGTGCCGAGGAGGTGCCAGGGAGGTGCCTGGAAGGTGCCAGGGAGGTGCCAGGAGGTGCCGGGGAGGTGCCAGGGAGGTGCCAGGGAGGTGCCAGGAGGTGCCAGGGAGGTACCGGGGAGGTGCCCGGGAGGTGCCAGGAAGTTGCCTGGAAGGTGCCAGGGAGGTGCCAGGAGGTGCCGGGGAGGTGCCAGGCGCTGACCGTGCCCCCCACGCCCCCAGCTGACCATGGAGGTTGGCGGCCGCTCCGAGTCCATCATGAAGCGCACGACGCTCGTGGCCAACACGTCCAACATGCCCGTGGCTGCCCGCGAGGCCTCCATCTACACCGGTGGGGGCACGGGGGGGGCACGGGGGGCACGGGGGGCATGGGGGGCACGGCGGGG